>SRPZ01000190.1:0-55979 GCA_018360255.1 Claviceps maximensis
GGGGGGTTGTTGATGATTTTTTTTTAAAAAAAAAAAATAGATAAATAGATAAATCTGGATTGTTTGCTTGTCTTTTGGACAGGTTGTGTTCTGCGGTGTGTTTTTTTTTCTTTGTGCAAGTATACGGATAATAGATGTCTGGCAGATACTGTAAGTGCGCAGTCGGGTTCGCGGAGCGGTCCTGGAGCACCGAGAGCGCCGTCTGGTCCTGGCGGGCATCATGAGGCGGAGGACCGTGTTGACGTGTCTCGCAAATTGCCCATTCTGGTCGTGTGCCTTTGTTGATTTGATGGCTCTGCCTCGCGGGCCTCGACGGCGGGTTGATGTGCGTTCTGTGATGCTCGGTGGAAACGAAGAATGGAATGGCACGGGTGTTTTTTCCGCACGGCATGGCGTCTTTGGTGGTCGTTGCGCAGGGAGTTTGGCAAGTCGATGTCGGTACAATATCATCACATGGTATTGTTGTTGCTGTCGGGCCTCGATGGCAAGCTTTTTTTTTTTTTTTTCGTCTCCTTTCCTTGGGGGACTGGAGACGGATCAAGAGTGTAGAATCTTATTCTCCTTCTTTTTCGTATTTCCCTTGCTTCTTGATTCTTACTACGGGGTTGATTGTTCTCTTTCCAGATGATATTGCTCGTGGTGTTGATGATGAAACAAGAGAAATTGCAAAGGGGGAATTCCCAGGTTCCATCAAGAGCAACGGGTCCACGCAAATAATGTGTTCGATGCTGGAGACGACGCGTACATCGTCGACATCATCATCTCGTCTGCGGCGGCGTCATGACTGTCATGCGAAGAAAGATCCAGAACGAGTGTCGTGCAGGATTCACATGCGAATATATCTACGTACATGGCATGTATACAAAAGGGGGAGAAGAATGGTTTTTGTCCTCGCGAGCTTCTCCTTTCCCGACCGTGGGACACGCACGCACGTCTCGGAGCTGCGGTCCCGTTTCTGGGCTTCCCTTGGAAAGCTCACAGTACTTGTCCTTGCAGAAAGCGAGGAGACATTGGAGTATAGAAAGTGGACGAGGTAGAATATATGTTATTGAGTGACGTTGAATAGCCGCTGCGTCATCTTGCTGGCCGATTTGCGCCATGCACACGTGGATACGCCTGGATTTCGTCGACACGTCCCAGACTTGTTACGCCCGATTGAATAGCTTCGCCTTTTGTTCTTCTAGCGTTAGTGCCAGGAGCGCTAATGTGGCCTGGTGTATGTTGAAGCCACGTTTTTCAAGAAGACCGGTCCGATGTTGGACCTGCTTACTTATACGGCCCATGGACATATGCCAAGTCAAGCACACGGAACTACCACAAAGAAGGTGTGTGTGTTTTATTTTCAAAGTCACTGTTGCAATGCGCTCCCAATACTTCGCGTATTACACGCCCGTCTGTCCGTCCACCCGTTGCCCTACTACCCCCCCAAGAGAGCATCCCGCTAGAGAAAAAAAGCAACCCCTTGGAATCCATTCATAACCCCAACCCCAGCCTCTCTTTGTCTCCCTGTCTCCCAAAACCCCTTTCGATGGCGTATAAATAGACATGTCATGGACCAGCAATGCAATGTTCGACCCAGCCTCCTTCCCAAATTTCCGCCGCGAGCGCATCACGGGTCCTGTGGTCTGCCAATAGGCCGTATTTCACTTACTCGTTGGAAGCCCGTGAATAAAAAAAAAGAAAAGGAAAAAAGGGAAAAAAAGAAGAAGAAAAAAAGAAAGAGAGAGAGTCAAATGTATGAATGCAAGTTGTCCCACTCAGATCCTCACTTCTCTTCGCTTTGATTCTCCGAACTAGCTCATGACATCAACTCGTCGAGCTCGACATCTTCGTCCTCGTCCTCTCCTCCAGGATAAAAGCCCGAGTCCTGCTCAAACACATCCCGCATGCTTTCATCGTCAGAAGAATCCGCGCTTCGTTCCCCTTCATCTTCTCCATCTTCGTCCCGATCAAGCTCCTCCGTCCTACTGAAGCAAAAGATCTCAGCACCGGGGATGTGCACGTCAATGGCACCGTCGTCGCCATAGCACCGCTCGTACGCCTCCCGGTCAATAGCAAGCTCTACCTGTGCAAGA
Source organism: Claviceps maximensis (assembly GCA_018360255.1). Lineage (NCBI taxonomy): Eukaryota > Fungi > Ascomycota > Sordariomycetes > Hypocreales > Clavicipitaceae > Claviceps > Claviceps maximensis. The sequence continues at coordinate 2,076 of SRPZ01000190.1, forward strand.
TAATCGTCATCATCGTCGTCGTCGTAGTCGTCGTCGTCCACGGCCAGGTATACCTCTAGGTCCACCAGGCTCGGGGCTTCGCCGGGAATACCCACGATTTCAACGTCGTGGAGGATGTTTGATCCTGCGTAGTCGTCGTATATTGGCTGTGGTGATACGTGATTGTTGAGGTATATGTCGTCCGTATCCTCTTGCTCTGCATCGGAACTCTCGTACTCTTCCTCGCTGGTGGAATCCGAGCTTTCGGGGTCCCGTTTTCGTTTGAGGACAGACTGCCGGAGATGAGCTGTTCCAGAGACAGCGTGGCCAGTCAAGTCAGCCGAGTTTTCAAACAGCTCGTCGAGAATCTCTGAATCCCCAGAGGAAGCATAGCCAATCAAGTCAACCTTGTCTTCTACCGGGGCGTCCGTCACGTCCATTTCGCCAGGAACGTCGTCTGCAAAGCTCGTCTCCGGAGTCACTTCATCATCGGAAGCCAAAGACATGGCCGAGACGTCAGCTTCTTCGTCGCTGCAACCGCCGCCAAGACCAGCAGCAAGTGTCGACGTCTGGGCACTCCATGTGTCGGCAGACTCCAGGCCGACGCGCCATTCCGGCAGAAGAGATGGTCCGACGGCGATGGCGTCGAGATGGATGCCGAGTTCCCGAGCCTCCTTCATTCGCCCATTGCTCTTCTTCTGAAGCTCGTGCTGCAGCAAAGTGCTCAGCTGCAGCGCACGCTCGAGGTCGCAAAGTCGTTCCTGCAAGATATCGTGCAGAGATTCTTCCTCTGGATCCCAGTACTGCGTGTCCCAGGTCGGGAGGCAATCTTGCCCGAAATAGATCTGCTCGAGGGGCACACCCTGCGCCCTCGCCATGTCGAACCGCGAGTTTGCTCTGTGCTGAAGCATCTCGGCCACGTCGCTGGGTATGAGATTGACAGGGACGACGGCTGCCAGCCATTGTGAGAATAAGCTGACCCTCTCCAATCTTGCTCTTTCCTCGTCATCGACTATTCTCGGTGATGGTAGTAGTTCTCGAGGCCTAAGCTCCAGTCCATGAGACTGCTCGGGGTCTTGTGCAGACCGGGTAGAAGCACTACGTGCACCATGATGTGTTTTTCCCATTCTGAAAACAAATCAGTAGAAGAGACCGCGAGCTTTGAAAGAGTTGATAGACAAGAGGATGTAGGGGAAAGCAACAGACTCGATTGAGCAAAAAAGGGGAAATCGCTCATGGACGAGAAGACTGCGGAGAAGAAGCAGACTTGAAGATCAAAATATACAAGTCAAGTTGCTTGATGACAAAGATAAAAGATAAAAGACAAGACAAGAAAATAATACGATCGCAAACATATTTGGAGGCCAAACCAAGGCAAATGTGAGCTTGCTGCGAAACCGCCATTGACGCGCCCACCATGCATAGAACAGGATACAAGAAGTGCGACAATGAGCAACAATAGTTGTAGAAAGACCAGTATACAGGCAGCGCCAAGTAGAAAGAAAGAAAACGTTTCGTTCGATTCCGTCATTTCCAACAGATGAATAGTATGCATAAATCGCAACGGAGCCCCACCACGTCTCGATATTTCACCCGATGCTCACCTTGAAAATAAGCAACAATATGATTTGTTTCTCGCTAGATGATAATGCAGTCGCATCCAGATGAGCCCCCAGACAAGAACAGGCGGAAAACCATGTGAGAGAATGAATCCAAAAAAAAAGGACAATAAGCCCCATGGGCCGTTATCTCTCCTCCTTCTTTCCATCTTGCATGAAACGCAAAAATGCGGAAACCAAGAACAAGAAGAAGAAAAAAAATTAAAAAAAAAATTGAACGCCATATCGCCGATCCCTGTCAAGCCATTGAAAATATCATAGCAAAAAGTTTTTTTTCCCCCCAAGCTTTCATCGCTCATGCCGACCGTCCAGAAATGCCACCCAAACCCCGTCAGACCTTTTCCCCCCTCCGTCATGTTTGTTTTCCCTGTTCTGTCAACTGTCGAATGCCGGTCCCTATTCAATCTCCATCTGGTTCTCCGCGTTCAATTGCTTTTCGACCTCGGCGTCCATATCCGGCGCATCTACCAGCAAACATGTCAGTGTCATGCATTCCTTTGATCTATCACGTAGGTCTATTCCCCTCGATGGACAATGACGCCAAGTTCCGCACTGAATATGGATAACGACAAGATGCAGGAAAAGATTCAAGAATCAAGAATAGAGGCGACAAAAAGAACATACCCTGCATTTCCTTCTCTCCCGCAGCCTCCAACTTTCTCTTAAGCGCATAGCCCATCTTCTTCTCCAGCTTCCTCGCCTTCTTGGCGCTCAGTTTGGCCCCGGGACCACTGGTGGGCAAGATACCCGGGCGTGCGCCCCGCGCGACATCCTTCCTGGAGATTTTATTCTTGGCGAACTCGCTGCGCTGTCTGCGGACCTTTTTGGAGGCCGAGGCTCGGGCGGCGAGTCGGTTTTTGGAGGGGCCGTTGGGGTTCTTCATGGAAGGCATCTTGGGCGTTGGGGAGATGGGGTCCTGCGCGCGAGTGCGTGTGCGTGCGCGTGCGTGGAAGATGAAGATTGTAATACCACACGAATAAGGAGAGGGCAGGGGAAAAGAAGAAGATGATGATGTGAATTATATTCCAGGTTGTGCTTGGGGAGCTTGAGCGAGGCTGGCTTGGGACGTTTAGTCCATGGGATGGAAAAAAAAGATGGATTGGACCCTGCTCCACTTGTAGATGCCTCTGCCGGCGCAGATCCACCACGGTGCTCCCAACCCCACACTCGCATGGTCCGGGCGGGCCCAGGCAGTGGAAGAATTACGGGTCACTTCACTGCCATCCGGTCCGGGAATTGCAGACTTGCTCGCATCGTGGTCTCAAAGTATCATGTATGTATGTATTTCTGACAAGTGCAGACATCATACCATATTCCATAATATTCTGTACTGTAACCCATTCGAACAAAGACGCTTTACTCCATCGACTGTGCTGAGTGCAATGCGCGCTGGACACGATAAATGTTCTCCGCACATTGCGGCCGATGCTAGTAATATCAATTCAATACCAGAACCCGACACCCATAACCCAATGCGCCTGTTCTGAATCACCCAATCGGCAGCGCCACAGGCCTGTGGCAAAATATTCTTACAGGAAGCTCCTTTCACAATCCGGATGGACGCGCCTGTGCTTGTTCCTTGTCCAGCGTGCTGGGGCTGTCGATGCTGAGTCTGTCCAAGCTCTTTCTCAACATGCCCCTGCTCTCATCGCCTTCCTCGTCACTCATCAGCCCATCCAGCTCGAATTCTTCCGCATCTTGTACCTGGCCTTCCTCGACGGCTCGTCCGCTGGCGTGCGCATGTCCATTTGCGAATGATTTTGTTCTGGGAACCGGGTTGGCGAGGCGGTCGTAAAGGTGTATAACCATGTTCACAAAGAGGAACAGAAGAGACGCAAGCGAGAACATGATCAGGATGTACGAAACGCCATCCATGCCAGATTGTGTCACAAGAATCATCTGCTCTTCAGTGGCGCCCATGAATAGGAAGCCAGCGGCGTATAAAAGCTTCGAGTCAAGATGTTAGGACGCGATAGGTATTATAGCGAAAAAGAAATTTACTGAAACAAAAAATTGGACATTCGGAGGGGAGGGGGTAGTTCCACTCACAAAAACTGGTATAAACTGGAAACTGTTCCAGGAGCGTCCGTCTTCTGTCAAGGACTGTTTGTCCTTCAAAACAAAGGAGACTTCAATGATTCGAGTGAGGCCGGCTGCCATCAAGGTCTTGCCAAACGTAGAATGCGTCATGGCACTGACCATCAGCTCTTGAGGATGAGCAGACATGGCCCAGCCAGTGACGAGAATCACAAAGCCAGGAATGAAGTTGCGCTTGGGATTGCCGTCACGGTCCTTGCTGAGCCACATACCCGCTAGGCCTGCGCACCACCAGATAATCCCCATAGTTGTGTGCTGCCAGTCATTCTTGACCCATGCTGTTCCCCAGCGATGCTCGGTGAAGGTATTGACACAGCCCCAGGCAGCAATCACGGCACTATCAAAGAATTCCTGCGAACGTCCGCAGCGCTGCATCCATACCTGTCCGACCAGCAGGATGATGGTCAGGATGATTCCGTAAGCGATAAAGGCGCCTCCCATGATGAAGTGGGCCGCGCATTGTCCAACGTGTTCTCCTTGGCAGAAACCAAGGGCTGTGATGCCACCAAAGATCATCTGGGCCCAAGACATGAGGGGCATCGCTTTACCAATAATGGAGTGACAGGGACGGATGAGTTTTCTGATCTTGCCATTCAAACCCTTCTCCCAGTGACCCTTTAGGTAGAGCCCCAAAACGACCTGGCCGATGAGAAGAAGCTGCAGAATATTGGCAAAGATTGAATGGATATTGTGACCAATAAACTCTCGGCCGCCGTGGGCGTGGCCCAGGAAAAATCCGAGCAGGGCGAGTGCAGAGCCGAATACCTGCGTAGGAACATGCCATCGTGACTTGGTCATCTGCGCCACACTGTCAGTTGCCGCTTGAAGAATCTCCTGCGTAAGAAATTCAGTTTGTACTGGACACGTACTCCTAGGACCATTCCGATAGGGAATATGACGCCGTAAGCAAACATGTTGACAAATATGTGTATCCATAATGTCGTGTCCTGTGGCACCATCAAGATTAGTTCGCAGTTCTTGCCCGAGTTTACTTTTTTTTTTTTTTTTTTTTTTTTTTTTTTTTTTGCCGCCATCGTCTCATGACGGCCCGCTCTCTCAACACTCACCAGGGGCTCGAGGGAGATAGTTTGGCCCTCGGGAATCTTGCTGTCTCCGTGATGATCGTGTCCGCTGGATATTTTCGCCAGTGTCGCTAGAAAGAGGAAGAGGGACGAGCGAGTCCCTCTTGACAGAGAAAAGGCCATGTTTCCTTTTTTTTTTTTCCTCTCTCTCTCTTTCTCTTTTTTCTCGTTGTCAAGAACTTGCTGTGTTTCAAATTTTCGCAACAGTTCTGTGGTTCCTCGGTCCTCGACCCCTAGATGACGGGTTCGCCCAGCTCAAGCGTCGCAGATCTTGTGGCTTGCTGTACGATGTCGGCCGCAACGGAAAGCAAGTAGGACTCCGGACGGATCCGCGAATGGCGAAAAGGGAAGTGCCTAAAGCAGTGAGCAAGACAAGGAAAGAAAAAGTCTGTAAACTCTTGGTGCGCCTAGAAACGCGCGATTTGGGGACGGAGAAAAAGGGTCAAGATGTCTGAGCGAACCAGAGTCGTGCCATCCACGTACCAGACCAGACATCGCCATCGGCCATGCCAAGCCCAGTCAGTACTATTGTGCACGCTATCATTGGCCAGCAAGCAGGGGGGGTGGGGTGTCTGTCACTGGAACAGGTCCCTATAAACTGGCCGGCGCAAGGGGCAACGTTCAACCAATTCCAAGAATGTTTGCAGTGGCCGCCGGCGACTTCGTCGTCCATGGAGTGGCTTGGCTGCTGGCTACAGACTCACCATCCACCGGGCGTCTGTATTGGACGTTTGTCACGGCTGCAACGTTCAGATCGCATGAATGGCTAATTCCAAAACTCTTATCAACATGCAGACAGTATACGCCAACTGGGCGCAACGTTCTTGTCTTGCCGTCACGCCGTCGCTCACGATACCGGCTACATAACGAGAGTGTTTGAGCGCAACCATATGCAAGCTTTCCATCCCGTCTCGAACTCTTCACCTCCACCTACCACGAGGAAAAAAGAGAATTCCATTGAGGATAGACCGATGGAGTGCCGCTTCGACGTTAAAAGCTCAAGGCGCGCCTTTTACGCCTCGCCGGTGCATATATACCAAGCTGCAACCAGCATCACAACAAGGAGACAAGTATGTGTGGCTGTGTCTGTGCATGTAATCGTCCCTCAAGTTTCATGCTCACTTCCCACCCGCTTTCTACCTCTCGCCATATAATGTGTCCCTGCTTCGGTGGTGTTGGTTGCTGTTCATCACCATTGTCTTACAGCTCGAGTCGTGCAATGAATGACGAAACTTCGAGCAAACAGCGTTCTCGAGAGACTTGATGAAATGTGATCCAATCTGGTTTGTGCACCGACTCCTCCTTTATATTTGCTTGCTTGGCAGGGTGGTTTCATTATCTTTTTAAGGGGCAGAGATTTCTATAACATCATTATAAGAGCCAAGTCTGAAGTTCTCGCTCGTCATAAATCTCCATCTGGCTGTCCAGGGCACATCCTTTCTCAGTTTGACATGGTCTTTAAGCTTTGGTGATCGGTAAAATCCATTACGATATCAAGCGAAACTTTTGCAAATACGCGCCTCGAGAAAATACATCTTATCAGGTCAACCAGCCACCGGTAATCCACGAGGAGAATGCACATCTTCGGCAGCAATGAACAATCCAGTCAGTTTTTCAGTCGAAATCCAGCGGAAAGTGACCATCTCTATACTCGTGAACAGGAGATGAGTCCTCCTACTCGCTATGGCATCATGATAGCCTTGGCAATCTCCAGCGGCGCCTTCTCCGTGGCATGCATTGGGCTTGCGATTGCCCTGTGTGACTGGCGAATGCGATACTTACACCTCCGCAAGTATCTCGACGAGCGAGGTTTTGCGATCCCGGAAAGAACCACGACACGCCAGGAGGCCGCAGCCGATGAGTCTGGCGGACAAGAAGCTGGCGAAGCAAGAGCCTCTGGTGCTCTTTGATGTCGAATATGCGACTTTTGAAGGAAAACGAGGGCGTCATCTTTGCTGTCTCGTCACTGTAGACTGGCTAGAGGAGGAAACTGCCGAGCATGGCTTCGCGCGTCGGAATAAACGAAGGAAGGGGATCTGCTATCGAATGATGTATTTATCAACATCGCGTTAGGTTCTCTTATTTTGCTTGTCTTGCCATCACGTCTCGTCTTGACCGCCGTGCTCCTTTTGTAAAAAATCCTTGAACTCATGCCACAACTCTGCCTCCATCTCTCGTTCAACTCTCGTACTCCGACCATTGAGCCACCCAACATCCAATCCTCCAACAGTCCCAAGACCATTTGGCTTCAAGGACGTCTTGGTGCCGCCGTTGGGGCCCTTCCGCGGCTCATTTGCCAAGTTGATGATCCCTGCTTCTTCAAGTGCCAAGATCTGCCTCTTCATCCTAACATCGATGCTGTGCAAAGTAGTGAGGAATGAATCAGTGGCGGATTTAAAAGCCTCTTTTTGGGCAGGGGGATCTGACGCCGGTGCTTCTTCGCCAGGAGCTGTTGAATTCGATGGTGGTATTGTGAGGGCTGCGAGCGAGGTGGCAGTCTGGCTCATGAGTTGGGCGATGGACTTGTCAATCTCGTTCAGTTGTTGGATGTTCTCTTGGAGAGTGAATGGTTGATAGCCTTGGCCGTTTGATTTGGGCCCATCTTGACCCTTGGTAGTGTCGTTTAGTGGGCTGTTCAAAGACATGACTGCAGTCGAGAATTTCCGTCACGCGTGATAAACCAAGTGGCGGGCCCAAACTTCCAAAGTGGTTGGCGGTGGATGAGTGTGAGGAAAGTCAGAGAAGGAAAGGGGGAAGATGTGCTGACAATGGCAAAGCACGCGAATTCCGCGCCGCCTCAATGCGTAAGCTAAAGCTGTGACACAATGTTTTTGTTGCCAGTAAAAGACAGATAAAACCCGCCTCGGAGTGGATCAATAGCCACGAGCAACTTGGGTATCTATCGGTGGTTAAGGACGATGGCGTTGGCGTTTTGCACTTGGCCAATGACAGTACAGTGTGAATGAAAAGGCAACTGTGCTGTCTGGCGTGGGTGGCTGATTCGTCGACGACAGTCAGACCAAGTCTACACCTTCCCGGATCAGCTTATGTATAAAAATGACAAAATGACAAATGGACATGGAAATGTGAGAATTTCAATAAAACAAAGAAGAGAAAGAAAATGAAGTCAAGAGAAAGAAAACGCAGTTTTCGTCTTTGCTCTAGGAGCAGTCTTCTGACTTCAATACACATGCTTGGCGACGCGCCGTGTAAACATCGGCTAAATGTCGCTGGCACATAGTGGCGGCTTGGCCGCGTCTCTCACTTGACATCCTAAAATGTATGTAGTGAGTATAAGCTTCGGCCAAGAAGCTGCAATTCCTTCATCTCACATTTCTGGTCGCATTGCAACTTACCCCTTCTTCTTCCTCTTCCTCTTTTATTTTAGCGAGTGGCAGTGCGCCTCAGCTGCTACCAAGTCCGCTCACACCCATACGATATCCACACGCAGTCGAAATCATACCTCCTCTCAAGGAGGGCACTTTTGTTCCTGTATCAGAAGCCGACCTCACTGACACGAATCACGATATCATTCACTCACTCATCACCACCACCACATCATCACATTGTCACCATAAAACTACCATCAAGAAACTTTGCAATTGTTCTTCTGGATAGACGATTGAGTATCCAAGCACAACCGGCATGTCAGGACAGCCTCCTGCGCCCATGGCGCCTGCTGCCAACTATGCGGCTCAACCATCAACTTCTCCTGCTGGGCCTGCGCCAGCGGCAAGTGGCTCTACTGGAACCACGGGCGGTGCCATGTCAAACCAGAATCTGAACCAAATTGTACGTTATGCACAGCTGTTTGGAAGAAAGTGACGATGTGCTCCTCCATCTTCTTCTTTCGGAAAAATGCCTTTCCCTGAACGACCCTACTTGCCTTCTTGACACCCTTCCTGGTCCTATCACGCAACGTCGTGGCCCTTCTTGTAATCCAGCGGGCATACTATGGCACTTGTGAATTTTTTGTCTTCGTCCCGTCACCTCACTTAAATTCATGTTTCCATTCCGCTAGTATCCATCAGCCTGGATTTGTTTGTCACTGCTGCATGGGCAACTAAATCTAGTTGCTGCTACGAAACTCCACTCTCTCAAGCTTTCACATTTCCAATGCCTACTGCCTCTGTCTCTTTATTTTTCTTGATCAGAGGTCCGTTGGAACTCAGATCAGGCTGGCCTTTGCGTGTTGCTTTGTGTACTAATCATCCCTCCTCAAGGTCACCGACTATCTTCTGAAGAGAGGTTTCAATCGAACAGAAGAAGTGTTTCGACAGGAATCGAAGCACTTGGGGGCTGATGGAAAGCCCATTCAACAATTAGCCAATATTGGACCAAAAAAATATCAGAAGTCCTTCAAGCTTCTCAAGGAATGGGTAGAGAATAATCTGGAGTTATACAAGGTTCGTCACCTCATTTTCGTCGACCTCAGTCTGCTACTAACACAGGCTAGTTTGAGTTGTCTAAGCTGCTGTGGCCTGCTTTCGTCTATTCTTTTCTGGAGCTCGCCGGTCAGGGATACACAGAAGAATCTAAATTGTTTCTCAAGGAGCTCGGCCATCACTTCCAACCAATTCATGCCGATGATCTGAAAACATTCGCAACCATAACATTGCCGCAGCACGCAGCAGAGAACTCAACAGCAAAATTATACAAGGATAACAAATATCGCATACCACTGAACCAGCACGCGACTGGCGACCTGTTTAATTTTCTAGAAAGGGAGTCGGAGCAAGGGGGTTCCGTGATTCGACAACTGCTAGTAGCTTATTGCCAAATTGACTCAACCACCCGTGGTCCAATTACCCCTTTCAGCTTCGAGGCCGTGTTCAGGCGGTCTAAAAACGCTGACATTGGAGAAATCGATCTCAAAGAGGGCGTTCCTGGTGTGAATATCGGGCTCTCAAATAAGGACATTCTCGATCCTGCACAGCCACTGCAGCTTGGACCTTTACCTATGGATCCTGATCTCCGCGATGATGTTCGAGCTGAGATCGAAGATGAAGAAAAGAGGAATCCTCCGGCAGCAGGCTCTAGCAGTATGTTGGAGGATTTTGAGCGTAAAATCAAACGTGAAGAGGACGCCGATGCGCCCACTAGAGCAGACTTACCCCTGCCTCCTTCAAGACCAAGAGACATTATGCTGGAAATGTCAAAGGTCCGGGAAAATCGCGACCGTTTCAAGATCGACGGAAGGACTGGTGGGGTTGGAACGTCTGTTAGTGCTTGCATGTTCACCTTCCACAACACATTCGGCAGGTATGTTCGACGGCCTCCACATTAATTGTCATCCCCTTTTAACTGTCTGTCACAGTGTCTCATGTATGGACTTCTCTGACGATGCTCGAATGGTTGCTGTTGGTACTTGTGAATCGTACATCCGCGTGTGGTCACTAGATGGCCGAGGTCTACCAACAATGAACGCTCATGAAAAAGATGCGAAATTCAACAGTCGGAAGCTTATAGGACACGCTGGCCCAGTCTACGATGTTGCCTTTTCCGATTCTGCTTCTGGACCCCCCCAAAAACTCTTTGGCGAAGATGGGCGTCAAAATGCGGCCATCGACGGCCGTCCCAAGCTACTTCTCTCATGCTCAGCTGATGGACATATCCGGCTGTGGTCTTTGGAGTCTTGGGCATGTCTATGCCTGTACAAATCACACGACGGGCCCATCTATCGCGCTCTTTGGAGTCCGCATGGACATTATTTCCTCAGTGGAGGCTACGACAAGGTATTGCGATTGTGGATGCAAGACCATGCTTCGCCACAACGCCTCATGGTCGGACATGATACCGCTATCTCAGCTATTGCTTGGCATCCGAACGGCATGTACGTGTTTTCGGCTTCAGATGAGACAGACAAGTCCATTCGAATGTGGTCCGTGGTTACGGGAGCCTGTGCGCGGGTGTTTGCTGGACATACTGATCATATTACTGCTCTTGAATGTGCCCCTAACGGCAAAATTCTCGCCAGCGCTGATCTCGCAGGAAACATCTTTTTCTGGGATCTTTCCAAGGGCACCCGCATCAAGCGGTCACGCGGTCATGGTCGAGGTGGCATTTGGTCTATGAGCTTCAGTATGGAATCGACTGTTCTAGCATCTGGCGGCCAAGATGGGACTGTCAGAATATGGGATGTTGAGGAACCGCTTGATCCTCAAAAGGCTGCGGCTCAGGCTGGACTAGAAGCCGCAGCCGCTCCGACGGCAACCGACGGTGCGCCCACTACGGCCACGAACACGGATACATCACGCGTCAACACTGCAGCTCCCAATCAAGCAACGGTCACGGCGGCAGCGAACGGGACGCAAAAGAAGAAGGGCAAAGACGTCATGGTCACTCACGACCAAATCAGTGCATTCCCTACGAAGAAAACGCCCGTAACGCGTGTCAAATTTACGAGAACGAATTTGGTAATGGTGGGTGGTTGCTACGACCCTGAGCGATAGGATTGCTTAGGCGCAGATTCACCTCCCTGGGTTCAGCAGCCATGGCTATCGGTCAGCATGCGGCCATCGCGAATTCCGCCACTGGCTGTCAGGAGACAAGCTAAGCGCAACCTGAGGAGAAGTATAATGAAGGACATCAAGACGGCTTCATGCGGGGTTTTAAAATAAAGTGGTTGGGCGTCTTGTCATGGAGGCGTTTGAGGTAACTTAGGGAGCAGATGAAAGGATTCTCTGCAAGCAAGGTGGGTATATATATTTTTTTTTTCGTTTAAGGTTCAAGGCTTATTCGACACATCTATTTGGTGGTCATCATACTATAGAGACTTCCTTTGGGGGGTTTTGGCAAGATGGCTTTTCGTTAGTCAGCACGAGATCGTAATACCAAGTTGGCGTCCTGCATCGATTGTAGTGCGCATGTTACATGATAGGAGAGTCACAGACCCATACACAGAACACTGTCAAGATCGAGTGAGGATGTTGCTCCTTACACATAGAACATTAAATATTAATATTAATGCTCTGGTCCCGAGTAGAGCTTGCTGCTTTAAAAAGTGGAGCTCGTCGGATCAGCCTTAGCTTCAAAAACCCCCAGCCATATGATGAAGATGTCCTGTCCTGTGTGCGTGCACTGTGGAGTGTTACGCAACTGCATCAACTGACGTTCGCTCTGCGCCACTGCCTCATTGCCGGTCATCCGACGTCGCGCGCCGCCCTCTCAACTCGCAGACGACTCGCAGTCAATTCGCAATCGTAGCGGTGTGCTTTAAACTGCGTCAAGGCAGTCGTCTTTCGCAATGGATGTCGAGGAGTCGCCATGGGCCGACTCGAGCCACAGCTCCAAGCCGACGACGTCTCAGGCCGATCCTGCGAACTCCCAACCGTCCACAACGCAAGCGACTTCTCCGGCATCTCGTCCCTCGCGCGGCCCACGTCGTCTCGTTGCTCAGCCCACTCGCCTTGAGGCAGTCGAGGATCCCTTGGGGCCCTTGAGCGCCTCTACTGATGATCATGACGGCGCCTCAGATGCCCCGCCAGTGCCGCCGCTAAAGGAACAGATGGTCATCCGAACGACTATGCCGCACCAGCAACAGCCTCGGCGACCGATTGACCCTCATCATGTTGATGATAATGACTTCAAGAGCCCTGGCGGTCCCCGGCAGCCACCGCCGGTTGATGCCGCCAGACCGAGCAGTATGCGAACTTCTACCCAGCCGAGCGTTACCGTGGAGCAAGCTGCAAAACCGAGCTTCCATATCACAGTCGGTGATCCAGTCAAGATTGGAGATTTGACAAGCTCGCACATTGTTTACTCTGTCAGGACGAGAGTTAGTCTGCTTCTTCGAATCTCGGTTCGTGATTTGGTTGCGTCAATAGATCAAAGATGCTAACTCTTTCGCAATTTCTCTCTCGCAACACAGACCACCTCCCGAGCGTATAAGCAGCCTGAGTTTGAGGTCAAACGACGATATCGCGACTTTTTATGGCTATATAATACTCTTCATGCGAATAGTCCGGGCTGTATTGTTCCTCCACCTCCGGAGAAGCAGGCAGTTGGGCGCTTTGACAGCAACTTTGTCGAGAGTCGACGAGCTGCCCTGGAAAAGATGCTTAACAAGACTGCCGCCCACCCCATTTTGCAGCATGATGGCGACCTGAAGCTCTTTCTCGAAAGCGAGGCCTTTAGCGCGGACATCAAGCACAGAGAGCACAAGGACCCGTTGCCCAGCGAAAGTAAAGGTGTGTTAGGGTCACTGGGCATCAGCGTGGGACGAGGGGACAAATTTGTTGAGCAAGATGACTGGTTCCACGACCGAAAGGTATATCTTGATGCTTTAGAGAACCAATTGAAGGGCCTGCTCAAAGCCATGGAGACCATGGTTGGTCAGCGCAAGATGATGGCCGAGGCTGCCGGTGACTTCTCAGCATCCCTTCACGCTCTCTCTACGGTCGAGCTCTCACCGACGCTGTCGGGACCCTTGGATGCTCTGTCTGACCTACAGCTCACTATCAGAGACGTATATGACCGACAGGCTCAGCAGGATGTATTGACTTTTGGCATTATCATCGAGGAGTACATTCGACTCATCAGTTCCATTAAGCAGTCTTTTACGCAGCGCCAAAAGGGATTTTATGCCTGGCACGCAGCGGAGTCTGAGCTCCTGAAAAAGAAGAATACTCAGGATAAGCTTCTCCGGCAGGGCAAAAGTCAGCAGGATCGTCTCAACCAGATGAATGCCGAAGTAGGCGAGGCGGAAAAGAAAGTACATCAGGCTCGATTGCTCTTTGAAGACATGGGCCGCCTGATGAGGGCTGAGATTGATCGATTCGAGAAGGAAAAAGTCGAGGACTTTAAAAGCGGGGTAGAAACTTTTCTTGAAAGTGCGGTCGAGGCACAAAAGGAGGTAAGAAGTTCATTGTATTTACACTTCACTTGCCCCTCCCCCTCCTTATATCCTCTGGCGGCGATATGCAAACAATCCGATTTCATATATACATGTTTTTCTAACACATATGCGTAGCTCATCGAAAAGTGGGAGACATTCTTAATGCAACTAGATGCTGAAGATGACGAGTCAGCATTCTACCGACCGCCCGTATTCCAGCAACAATCGAAGCCACCTGGTGATACTGCCATTGATCGAGCCAGAGCACGTATGGACGAGGATTCCGATTAGTGAAGAGCAAAAGTGTCTCGGTAGTGGTCAAAACCTGTCTTGGTTCAAAAGGAGAAAACCAAAATTGCGTCTGTTGCAGTAGCCTAATTGAGAATTGAAGCAAGGATATTTCCCCTTCGGAGAGAGCTTTTCTTATCTTTTTATTTTTATTTTTTTTCCATGTTTTAAAACCAATCTCCCTCCTCATGTTATACAAGCTCGGTCAGCTCGGCTGGCTATCTGTACATTTTTAAAGCGTATTACCTTGCTCAATCGAGACACATTCGGCACTTTCCATTGTCCAACGTCATCTCCGAAAACCTGAGCACACGTTCCTTTGGTCGGCTATAAAGCCGCACTAGCGAAAGCCATCGTGCGGCATAAATCCTCTACATGTAAAATAAAAAGCTGTTTATTTCCTTCTTGTCGGTGATTTCTTTGGCCCAGAGTTCTTCATGGCGTTCGTGTCCTGGGGGGCATAGCTTGTGATCAAATCGGCAAAATCGTCCACATCGGCCTCTGCCTTCGCCGCTGCCGGGGCATCTCCCTCCTCTGCCTGCACCGGAGTAGTAGCGTCGAAGGAGCGGCCGTATCTGTCACGGAAAGCGGCCAATTTACCAGCCTCGTCCAGTTCGACATTTCGTAGAGACTTCTCGCTCGGTTGCCAGAGTAGCGAGTTGCGGGTGTCTTTTGACGCCCGGTAAAGTGCCGCCGGGGATGTGGTGCGCATCGTGTACGCCGAGCCGTCGGAGAGGGTCACCAGCTGCGTGAAGGTGTATGGTCTTCGGGGCCTGTCAATATATGTTGCGTGGCGGACTTGAATGTTCAGTCGGCTCAACAGAGATGGTGATTTGCTGTGCGATGCTGAGAGGATGGTGGTTCGAGATGCCGACATGGCCGTGGGGAGAGATGGGCGCGTCGCCATCTTGAAGTGAAGCGGAAAACAAGTGATATCAATCTTATTCAAAGAAAGGAATCAGAAAGGTGGCAAAAAAAATCTGCGTCAGTGTCGTCTGGAGTGTTCTGAGTCCTGGGCCGAGCGGGTTGTGCATGAAGGCTCGATCACGGTCCCTCCCTACACAACATACTAGAGAGAGCTCTGGGCACGAACCGTCTGGTCGATTCGTTCCTGGCGCAAAATTTCCGGCCCGCCGCACATGCATGCAATCCACCACACGCGGCGGTGACGCGGGAAAGAACGAAAAAGGCCTTGTGCTTATCGATAACGAGCTGGGAACCGACCTTTGTGCCGACGTCAAATGCCATCGTTTTGGTTGTCTGCAACATTGAGAAAAAAAAAAAGAGAGAGAGAACGAGAACAAACAAGCAGAGTCCTTGTTGAGTACACCTGTCAACTTTCCTCTGCCACGTTGGTTGGGAAAATCCGACGGCGGCAGCACAATGAATCGGGCGTTACGATGAGGGCTACGTGCAAATACTTGCGGGAAGCGCCGCTAGCCAGTGGCCTCTTGAATTCAAGATGGAGGAGCAGTTTTCATCGGAAGCAGACATTGACACGGGGTCGAAGGGGATATATTCTTATGCCCTTACTCAGGGGAGTTCATGATAGCTTCATGAGTGCGATTGAAATCAGTGGGTGGATAACAGGGAAGCATCCATTCCCAGTACGATCGAGGCCAGAAAGTACTGCAGATAGCCAGTCTCGTTCTTCACAAGGTGAGTCTTTCTTTCTTCCTTTTTTTTTAGTCCCATTATCAACTTCTGGCCATTTCTCAAAGCTTAAGACTCACCATTTCTTTTCAGAATCACAAATCTCCAGAAACTTCACGTCATCTGCCTCCTCACAATGCTGGGAACTTTCCCCCTCAAAAGCACCTACGACCGACCCTGATGCCGAAGCGAATCTTCCCGAGCAACTACGCTCCGTCTTCCGCCTGCTCACCAATCCCGTTGTGGTATGTACAGCGACGCACCAGGGCGTGCCGCGCGCCATGACCATGTCATCGTTTACGTCCCTGACACTCTCGCCCATGCCGCTCGTCTCGTTCAATATTGCCACACCGAG
This sequence comes from Claviceps maximensis, assembly GCA_018360255.1. NCBI lineage: Eukaryota > Fungi > Ascomycota > Sordariomycetes > Hypocreales > Clavicipitaceae > Claviceps > Claviceps maximensis. Next base: position 17,985 of record SRPZ01000190.1, read on the forward strand.
CAGGACTCTCGAAGCCATCATGGCGAGTCGGGAGTTCAACATCCATGTCTTGGCCGGAGATGCTAGCGGTGTAGCGGTCGCTGACCACTTCACGCGAGGCAATACCGATGGCGTATTTGACACGATGAAGGGCGCGACCTATTCGGTCGGAGAGCGAGGATCTGCGCCGCTGATACGTGGACGGGGAGTTTTGAGGGCTCTGAGGTGTGAACTTTTGAGGGATGGCAATACGGATGGATTGGTGAGGGTGAGGGATCATGTGATTGTTGTTGGAGAGGTAGTCGAAATGATACCCGTGACAGAGACGAAGGAGTTTGGGCTGGCATATGCGGATCGAAGGTATAGGCAGATTGGGGGGATGATTGAGAATAAGTAAGCGGTAGCAAATATATATATATATATATATATACATATATGTACATATGTTCATATGCACAGTGTAGCATTTTAAACTTTCTTTTTTTGTTCTCGCAAGCTAGGCATATACATATATTGGCCGCCTGTGTGTGTTATCCAGGAACATGCTGTTGATAGGGTAATAAAGCAAACAGATATCATGAGAACTCAGTACTTGGATTTGCCGGACGATTTTGCCCCCTGCACATATTGATCATTCCACCAAAATCTGTGTACATATTTGGTCATCCGAATGTAGAGCCTGTTCTGTTTTTCGTGTGATGTGCTTGTCTAGTCAAATACTCCCAAAGGAGACGCTCAAGACAAATCCATGCATCAAGTAAATACCATCGCACCAGGCTACAAAAATCATCTTTATGTATGGGATAAAAACGCGCATGAGAAGGGGTGAAAGGAGAGAACAGTTAGGATTTTCATTGGACCAAGTTTTCGAATTAGACTTTAGGGTATGTGGATTTGTAATGGTAAAAAAGTTGAGTCGAAAATACGCTCGGGAGATTTAAGCACAGATGCGTAGCGTAACGTGGCTGAATATGTTACTTAGAATGGATGAAGGGAATGCAGAAATGCGTTGTATGACACTTTCTGCTGACCTTACATCCTGGTGTTGCGGCATATGCTGTGAAGCATGAATGTTGTTCAGCTCTGCCGGTGGCGACAAGTGATGTCCTTCGGGTCAATTTCAACATCTAGACCCTAGTACGGGCGAAAATATTACCGGCTCAAAGAGCAGATATTCCAGCGATTTTCCGAGAATATTTACATGATCATGGATTTTGGTACCATCAAAAAAGACATCGCTTCAACATGCCACTTGGTGAGAGGAGAGGTTGATCAGGTATGGATGGGTCTTTGGCGCTTGTGCAGGTGTAGATAGCTTTGCAGCAGGCTAGCCGCTGCGGACCTTGATGAAGTGATCCGACTGGCCAATGAGAGCTCACTGGCGTTCAGCGTGGGCAAATCAGCCTCGTCACAGGCACCCCTCTCGGCCTTCCCCCCCCCCCCCCCCCCCCCCCCCCCCCCCCCCCCAGGCTGATCAATCACTATGAGGTGAGAGCGATTCGAAACAACAAAGGGGCATTGCATAGGTATAGAACCAGACATCTCGGAATGGTCGTGAATTGCTGGCGCCTACCGAATAATGCTAGAAGCATCCATCGCATGACGTCGAGGCGACTGCGGGGACGCAGAGCTTCATTCTTGCTTGAGCCGAATAATTTCCATGAAAGACGGCTGTATGGCCGATCGTCAACTGTGCAGCCTTTGTTCGTTTGTCCATGAACAAGGGGTATCTGGCGTCAAGTGTTGTTTGAATCCACATGCATGTGTCCATGCAGCTTGTGGTGGCACGTACAGGCCCGGCTGCTACTAGAAGGCTCCAGCATCATCAGCAGAACGACGAGCTCCGCTCCATAGCCAATCAGCGAAGGGCTGGCTCGTTGCTGTGGAAAGGCACCAGCCGTGGAATCTCATGGAATCTCAACTTTCTGAGCCCGAGCAGCACAGCACCACCAAGCAGCAGCCTTTTTAGTTCAAGCATTTTTCTTCTTCCCCTCAGTTTTCGCATCTTCTCTTTCACTTTCTTCCACTTCCACTTCCCTCAACCTCTACTCTGCATACTACTCTCAAATTCACTAAAGCTCTTTGAGACGTCACACTCTTCGCGAACTTGGTCTACCACTTGCCTCTTTTCTTTTATACCCAGCGTTTAGGTGAGTTTCATTGCCGGCTTCCTCGTCCTGTCGCGCGCAAGTCCCCCCCAGCGATTCTTCCCTAGGATTATGGTCTCTGTTTCCAAGCAGTTGAAGTGTCTTGGAGGCCTTGAACATTTATGTCAACAACATGAATATGATTTGTCGTTGTCCAGTGGGCTTCTAGATAAGTTGCTCGCAAGCTTGCAAGCAGAACTAGAAGCAACCACAAAGCAACTTACATGTTGGCTCGACATACCTCATTCCTCTTCGCCTTGACGCCTTTCCCTCATTGTTTCCAGTCTATGGTCAGGTCGCAAATACTAACACTTGACCTTCATAGACGATTTCCCTTAGATACCCATCACAATGTCGGAGACCTTCGAGTTTCAGGCTGAGATTTCTCAGCTTCTCTCACTTATCATCAACACTGTCTATTCCAACAAGGAAATTTTCCTGCGAGAACTTGTCTCCAATGCCTCTGATGCCTTGGACAAAGTTCGCTACAAGGCTCTGTCCGATCCCAGCCAGCTCGACTCTGGCAAGGACTTGCGCATTGACCTTATTCCCAACAAGGAGGCTAAGACTTTGACCATCCGGGATACCGGTATTGGTATGACCAAGGCTGACCTCGTCAACAACCTGGGTACCATCGCCCGCTCTGGTACCAAGCAATTCATGGAGGCTCTGACTGCCGGAGCTGATGTTTCCATGATCGGTCAGTTTGGTGTTGGTTTCTACTCGGCTTACCTTGTCGCCGACAAGGTCACTGTCATCTCCAAGAACAACGATGACGAGCAGTATATTTGGGAGTCAAGCGCCGGTGGCACCTTCACCATTGTTCCTGACACTGAGCATGAGCAACTTGGCCGTGGTACATCCATCATCCTTCACCTCAAGGATGAGCAGGCTGACTACTTGAACGAGAGCAAGATCAAGGAGGTTGTCAAGAAGCACTCCGAGTTCATTTCGTACCCCATCTACCTGCATGTTCAGAAGGAGACCGAGAAGGAGGTTCCTGATGAAGAGGCTGAGGAGGAAGTCAAGGAAGATGGTGATGATGACAAGAAGCCCCGTATCGAGGAAGTCGATGACGAAGACGAGGAGAAGGAAAAGAAGAAGAAGACCAAGACTGTCAAGGAGACCACCATCGAGGAGGAGGAGCTCAACAAACAGAAGCCCATTTGGACTCGCAACCCCCAGGATATCAACCAGGAGGAGTATGCTTCCTTCTACAAGTCCCTTTCAAACGATTGGGAGGACCACCTCGCTGTCAAGCACTTCTCCGTTGAGGGTCAGCTCGAGTTCCGTGCCATCCTCTTCGTTCCCAAGCGCGCTCCCTTTGATCTCTTCGAGACCAAGAAGACCAAGAACAACATCAAGCTCTATGTTCGCCGTGTCTTCATCACTGACGACGCTACTGAGCTCATTCCCGAATGGCTCAGCTTTGTCAAGGGTGTTGTCGATTCTGAGGATCTTCCCCTCAACTTGTCTCGTGAGACCCTGCAGCAGAACAAGATCATGAAGGTCATCAAGAAGAACATCGTCAAGAAGTCTCTTGAGCTTTTCACCGAGATCGCCGAGGATAAGGAGCAGTTTGACAAGTTCTACAGCGCCTTTTCCAAGAACTTGAAGCTCGGTATCCATGAGGACTCTCAGAACCGCCAGCAACTCGCTAAGCTCTTGCGCTTCAGCTCCACCAAGTCTGGCGATGAGCAGACCTCGTTGTCTGACTACGTCACTCGCATGCCTGAGCACCAGAAGAACATGTACTACATCACTGGCGAGTCCATCAAGGCCGTCTCCAAGTCTCCCTTCCTCGATGCTCTCAAGGACAAGGGTTTCGAGGTCCTGTTCCTTGTTGACCCCATTGACGAATACGCCATGACTCAGCTGAAGGAGTTCGAGGACAAGAAGCTCGTTGATATCACCAAGGACTTTGAGCTCGAGGAGACCGAGGAGGAGAAGAAGGCTCGCGAGGACGAAGAGAAGGAGTACGAAGCACTGGCCAAGAGCTTGAAGAACGTTCTCGGTGAGAAGGTTGAGAAGGTTGTTGTCTCCCACAAGCTCGGTCTCTCTCCCTGCGCTATTCGTACCGGCCAGTTCGGTTGGTCCGCCAACATGGAGCGTATCATGAAGGCTCAGGCCCTCCGTGACACGTCCATGTCCAGCTACATGTCTTCCAAGAAAACCTTTGAGATCTCTCCCAAGTCTCCCATTGTCCAGGAGCTGAAGAAGAAGGTCGAGGCCGATGGCGAGAACGATCGCACTGTCAAGTCCATTGTTCAGCTTCTGTTCGAGACCTCTCTGCTTGTCTCTGGCTTCACCATCGAGGAGCCCGCTGGCTTCGCCGAGCGCATCCACAAGTTGGTCCAGCTTGGTCTTAACATCGAGGAGGATGATGCCGCCCCCGAGGAGGTTGCCGCCACGGATGCTCCTGCCGCCGAGACTGGCGACAGCGCCATGGAGGAGGTTGACTAAGCGTCCTCGTTATTGCTTTTTGTACACGTGCACACTTTCAAAAGTTTTTATTTTCATTCTGGAGTTGGACGGATTTTGAGAGCAAAGCAAAATGCTCTGGACGCGTTAATGGTTTCTGAATTTCTGTTTTTCATTGTTGAATTTTCGTATTGCATTGATGCTTTGCTTGGCCATACTAGCCTGGTGGTACTCCTGTTTGTATGCAAGGAGCTGGGTGTACTTTACTTAGCTAGCACTATGATTATGAAGCAGACGAGGTAGATAGATGCATGAATCAAATGGCATAAAGATAAGAAGATGTGCATATATCCACAGTGATGATGCTGTTTCTACGGTGATATGCAAATGGACACAAGTGATGGTATCTCATTCGCCGAAGCCTTAATTTGTGAAGGACTAGTTTGGCCCAACATGTCGGCCGGTTTGTGTAAATGTTTGTGTAAATACACTATGAGGTGATGTAAATTTGCGAGGTCGTGTATTCCTCTGACAGTCAAACGCGATTGGTTATTATTTGATCCATCATGTTGTGAAATACACGGTGCCACGACGCAGGAAGTATCAACGGATTTTGGTTCTTGGAAAAGATTTATATTTATGTTTATATACTGATGTATAAATGTATACATATTTATATTTATGTACTGATGTATAAATGTACACCTATTTACATTTATATACTAATGTATATATATTAATAAATATATTTATATATATATATATATATATGCATAGATGATGTGTCACGTATGTATAGGATCGGAAATGAAATATGTACATGTACATGGATACATGTAGCTGTTGATTATACAAGCACGTAGAGGGCACACATCTACGAAATGGGATTAGCATACAGTACTACGATTTGTCTTCTTGTCCCGTTTCGGGACCTTTGACTTCTAGTTCCTGGGGCCACAAGAAGAAGGAGAAATAAAGAAATAAAGAAAGAAAGAAAGAAAGAAAGAGAGAAAGAAAAAAAGGGCCGAGGTGAGGGATACGTACCATACTTAACCCTATAATCATGGACATCCAAAAACAGACATTATTGAGCGTCTTGCGACTACGGATGAATTTGGTGCGCTGGAGCATGACAATGGGCAGCTGCAGCATCTGGCAGAAGAAGCCGTAGCCGCGAATCTTTTTGGATATGCAGGCCATGACGACCTCGTGCATGAGGGCTGAGATGAGGAAGGTGATGACGGTGGCGAGCATCTTGCCCGTGTGGGGCCGGGAGGCGGAGTAGACGTGTCGGCGTAGGAAGGAATAGACGGGGACGTTCCATTCGCGGGAGAATTCCATCCAGTCGGTCGAGTTCCACCAGTCTGCGTAGAAATGGCGGTCGGCGAAGAGAGTCATTTCGGCAAAGGCGCCGAGGATGTATTCAAAAATGACGAGGAAGACGAGGAGGAAGGTGAGCATGAAGGGGAAGAGGAGCCAGGAGATGGACTCGGCGAGGATGAGGAGGGCTTCCGAGAGGGATGGCGTGGGGGAGGGAAAAGGGGGGCTGAGGCGGTGCTGGGCGTCGATGAGGACGGGGAGGATGAATTCCTCGGAGACGACGGTCAGGAGGAAGATGCAGCCAAAGGTGGCGATGATTTTGGCGTTGAGAGATGTCCAGTTCACTTGGGCAGTGCGGGGGTACTCGAGCTCGTAGCAGAGTGTCGGGCAGAAGAGGTAGTCGATGTAGTTGGTCCAGGTGAGGTTAAGAGGATAGGTGGTGTTGCCCATGGGGGAGATGAGTTCGCGGGCGAGATCTTGGCGAAGGACTTGGATCTCGTCGGCGGACTTGTACCTGTCGTCGTAGCCGTGGCCGTGACCATTGCTGCTGCCGTTCCGACCGCCACCTCCTACAGGGGGAGATGATGAGCCCTTCTTCTTGGACAAGGAATTCATGGAGGTCGGGATGCCGGAGATGCTGCCACGGCGGAGGTTGGCCGCGGGGTAGACGTATGCCGGGCGGCGGTCGGACGAGTCGGTGGGCGAGTCGAGAGCGCGCAGACGCTTCTCCGTCTCGGAGAGATGGCCGTTATAAAAGGCGAACGAGTGCATCTTCATAAGCATCACCATGGTGTGCAGCAGCAGAAAGACCTGGGACGTCCACGTCCACTCCAGGACGAAGGGCACGACGATCCAAACGGCGAGCCACAGCAGCTGGTATATGCTCTGTATGGCCATGCCGCCTTTGGCCCATGTGAGAGCACCCCTCGGTGGCGCTTTTCGAAACGTCTTGTGCAGGGGAAGACTGACCATGGAGGTGGCTACCATGAAAAAGTCGGCAATGGCCACGTGCCACAGCTTGACGGTGAAGAGCGTCCATATCTGAATACGGAGGGGATATCCCGTGTCCTTCATGTTCCTCAGTATGGTGGTCATGCCCATGATGGCCAGGCCGATCCAGAACAGGTTGAAGAAGCCATGGAAGTCGCGGTAATCGCTTTGTGGATCAAAGTGCGACACGCGCGAGGCGAATTCAATGGTCGGAAAGATGCGACGCTTTTGCTCGGCGCGAACATGCTTGCGAGCCGAGGACAGCGATTTGGCAGACGGAGGAGCATTTTCAGGGATGGGAGTCGATTGGCCACTTTTTTCCCAGCAGAAAGGGGGGAAACTGAGTTAGCTCTCTGGATCTCAGCCTGTCTTTTTTATCTTCTCCTTGTCCTTATTCTTCTTCTCCTTCTTCTTCTTCTCCTTCTTCTCCTTCTTCTCCTCCTTCTCCTCCTTCTCCTTCTTCTTCTTCTTCTCCTTCTATGGCACAAATGACTGGTCGCTCGACCCCACACCGAACAATGTGGGCTTTGTCTGCCTGGCTTGACTCACCTTGTCAGAGCACTGGAGGGAGGGCTTGCGGACGGCGCGTCCGGATGTGCTTCGGTTTCCTTTCGGTCCAGAGGCGTAGTGGCCTGCGTGGCCTGCGAGTTGCGTGTTCTCGAACGAAGCTGATGATGGGTGCCGCTGGCACTGGCACCGGCACTGGCACCGGGCATGACGTCTGCGCTGGAGCTCATGGTGTCCGAGCAAGTCCAAGATGAAGAAGCTCCAGGTGCTGGGAGTTTCGAGGCTAAGAGCCTCCAGAAGTCCAGATCGATATCTCCTCCTCTAGGGATGCCCAGCTCTGTGGAACGGATTCGCGGTCCCCTCTCGATGGTCAATTCGTGATTCCGGACAAAGACGAGCAACGATTTCGACAAGGCTGCTCACGGCGAGACTAGAAAGACAACATTGAGGATTAAAAAAAGTATAGGTGCAGGATGGGCTGTAACTGGACGAGAGAGAAACAAAGATGCAGCAGCAGCAACGACATGAAACCGGAAATGCATGTGGCCAGATATGGATTCCTGGGCGGGTGTTAGCTACGTCAGTGCCGAGTGTGTGGGTGGGTGGTGTGGGTGGTGTGTCCGGCGGGTGGGGGTGGGTGAGTGCCAGGGCGAGGGGGAGCACCGGGGTGGGTGCCAGGATGGGGTGGGCTGTGCCAATCAGCCGGACAACCACGTCCCTGGTTCGAGGAGGCGAGGGAAATGAGGAAGACTGAAAAGCTAAAATTACCGTCTGGGCAATCATTCGGGTTTCTTTCTCCCGTGAACAGTGGCGGAGTACTGTAGAGACAATATAGTTCCCGACCCCTTATTATTGGTGCTGCGACATACATATAGTGGTGCCTCGAAAGACGTCGTCTTCTGACGCCCCCATGAAAAGGATATCTACCCACTTCCATCTGATATGTGATGAGTGTTGTTGCGTTGTGCCGCGGAGCCGCGTAGGCAGGTGCCTCTTTTGCACCTGGTGTCGGGTCCTTTTGTCACGGATCATCCATCCAGACACACAGACGAGACAGACCACGTCCGGAAACATGCATGCCATCTTCCGGCACCAACCGCCACCCACCAACTGCCACTGCCACTGCCACTGCCACCGCCAGACACCAGACACCAGACACCAGACAGGCAATGCAAGTAAGTCTGTGTGGTGGCGCCGGGACTCTTTCCCCGCAGGCGTGACGGGCCATACCGTCCTTGGCTTGGCGGTGCGTGCGTGGTGCGGGCGTCACTGCTTCTGAGTGTGTCGTGTTGTGCGTGTGGACTTTGGATGCCGTTTGATCACGTTATGTGCGTGGCAGTCAAAAGTCATGACGTTGCGCGCATCGGGTTGGACGCCAGCAAGGACGACGTATTATGTAAGCAAAACGGGGGGAAGCCGAGTTCAATGGTTGTGCTTGAGATTGTTCTTACATCTATATAGAACTATATATACACAAGAATACAACGGATGCAAAGGATGCAAGAAGGGGAAAAAACAAAATACACAAAATAAAGCTCGCGTCACCACGTATAGTGGTTTGTGTCTGTGTCTGTGTCTGTGTGTGGTCCGGTCTGGTCTGGTCCCCCCTTTTGCATCTCGAGGCTCAAGCTCACGCTCACGCAGCTCAAGTCAAGCTCAGCCGACTCAGGCCAAGTACTTCTTCAGCACAGCATCGTAGTACTGGTACGCGATGCCGTCGGGAGCCTGAAAGTCGTATCTGTATCCGCTCCACCACGGGCCGGCTCCCCACCACAGAGCGCCCAGCCAGACGTCCGAGTTGTCCTCGAGATGGTCCAGCATGCTCTCGACGGCCGCCTTGCACTGCGCGTTTGCGCCGCCCGCGAACTCGCCGATGACACCCACCTTGTTGTTGTCGCGCAGCCACTTGGTCGCGCTGGCGACGCGCTCCGCGCCGGCGGTGCTGCTGACGCACTCGGTGCTGCCGCCCGAGCCGTCCGTGTCAAAGTACTGGTGCATCTGGTAGATGAGCTTGTCCTCCGGGTCGACCAGGTTCTTGAGGTTGTCGTTGACCGTCGCCCACGTCCACGCGCCGCTGTACGAGTTGCCCTCGGCCATGATGTACTGCGTCTTGGCTCCGGCCTCGCGCACGCCGTCGATGCCCGCCTGGTTGAGCTGCAGGACGAGCGACTGGTCCAGGCCGTAAAACTCGTTGTTGAGGTCAAAGATGACCTTGTCGTCGTCGCGGAACGTGCTGGCCACGTTCTTCCAGAAGGTCTGGAACGCCTTGGTGTCGGTGATGATCTCGCCGTTGTATCGCCCGTAGTTGTGCGCGTCTACGATGGCGTGCTTGCCCTGCTTGGTGATGAGCTTGACGATCTGCGTGATGCCGGCCAGGTATTTGTCCTGGAGAGGCGATGTGAGCGCAGGGGCAGCCATGCGCTCCATGAGGAAAGGAATGCGGAAGATGTTGTAGCCCTCCTTGATGAGGCCCTGTGAAGATGATTTGATGTTAGTCGCCATACAATCGCTTCCCTTTTGAACAGCCCAAACAACCGTCCGGGGTTTTTCTTTTCTTTCAGGAGGAGGATGGGAAGGGGGGGGGAGAGGGGGGTAAAGGGGCTCTTTTTTTTCTCTCTCTGGTACGTACGTCGATGGAAGCTTCATCAGGAAATCGGAAGTCGTGTCCTTCGACACCAGGTTTCATTTCCGGGGCGAACTCGGCCGAGCTCTCATCAACACCAAGCCACTTCAGCTTGCTGTCTCGGGATACAGGCACAGTAGAAGACGGTGCAGACGTCGATGTCGGAGCCGCCGAAGCCGAAGCCGTCGATGTCAGAGCCGGAGCCGTCACCGTAGTTGTAGTGTTGCTGGGGGCCCGCGTCGCCGTGGGAAACGAGGCCTCCGTAGACGTACGCGCCCATCCCGAAGAAGTCACGAGAGTCGTCGGCGCAGAACCAGCACCGGCCGCCCCGGGAGCCGAGTTGAGCAGCACACACTGACTGTACCAGGCATTGACAAACTTGCACTTGTATCCGTCCACGCAGACCGTGGTGCCGTTCCAGCCTCTGCCGCCGCACTGGGTGTAGGCGCTCGACCGAGTGCCGTTGTTCAGGTTCAAAAGCGGCGCGCACTGGCTATAATAGTCGTTGCTGAACGTGCAAGTGAAGCCGGCAACGCAGGTCGTCGCTCCGGACCAGCCCTTGCCGCCGCATCGCTCGTACGGTCCGGCCTGAGCGAAGACGGCAGCAGCAAAGGCTATTCCGGACAGAATAAACTTCATGCTGGGTAAAAGGGGGAAAGAAAAAAAAAAGGATGGTAAAAGAAGGGAACTTTTTTTTTCTTTTTTTAGAATTTCAAACGAGTCGAAATACTGATTTCAGGATTTGAAAAGAAACGAATGGACTGAAGCGAAACTAAGGAATGTAAAGGCTGCACATCAGCCAGTGACGGAAATACAAACACAATGATGCTGAAGCAGTGAATCATCGATCTGTACACGCACAGAGATGCATCTTTATATATACACAGAGAGAATAACAGAAAATAACCTTCATCAATTCTGTGGGGCTGTGGTACTCGCATTTCTGCAACTTTTTTTTTTATCATTTCACTTCCACGGCGTATGTGTTTCCAGAACCGCGGGACGGGCCCGGTTTAATTTCCTGGGTAAATTCAAGAGCCAGGATGATTGTTATTCACACAGACGATCCAACTCAACCAAGGTCAATCCCTATTTCCCGAAGTGGTATGTCTCCCTCTGCACTTGAAACCGACTACTGCATGGTGAGTTACGTTTGTTGCCTGGCAAGCACGCCGGCAGGCTGAATTGCACGATGAGTTGCGCGAGGTAGCCAGCTCCCTTGAGAGTTGCTCCATTATAACGTCCAAAGGATCTATCATCAGAGTCTTCATTCTAGCCTCGACCGCCAGCCCCGGCGGAGCTCTAACCCTTGGAAAATTTAACCTCCATTTGACCTTGACCTTGACAAGCTCTTTTGAGCCTAGCCAATAGCTATTTATTCGGGGGTTTTAAAAGTAGTCATCTTGGTGAGGACTTTGCGGCGCCAATGTGACAGATGCCTGTTTGATTGGTGACGAGGAAATCCAAACTGGAGCAATGCTCAGATGAGCTAGCTCGCTCGATTCTCGTGTTGTTTCCACGCTCCGGACAGTGGGTATTTCCCCCCGTCGACTCTCGACTCTCGACTCTGCCTCTGCCACACCACAGCATACGCACGCATGAATCATCCCCCTTCGCGAGCGCGGCCGACGGCCATTTTTGTCTTTCGGGGTTCGGCCGGAACGAGATGTAACGACCGTTTAGTGGGTATCGAGATGGCTAAAAGTAGCATCAACAACGTCGTATCATGCCCCTGGCGGATAAATCACTTGCATCTTTGACCCATGAACTGGTGGAACTCTCGGGAGACAACAGGAAGAGAAAAGAAGAGAACAGATGAAGAACAATTCGAAGACGGGTAATAAGTTGCCTCGACTTCAAAGACACGCGCCTGTCCCCGTACGGAAAAAGCCAATCTTTGCTTTTTCCCACGAGGAACTCTACCGGAAAACGCTATTCCCGAGTGCAATCCCTTGGCATTTTTGCTCTTTCGGGAGATGGACTGAAGGTGGACGGGCCGTGGACGGGCCGTAGGTGAGACGAAATTCCATCTGCATGTCCCCGTCATGATGCCCAGACGACTGAATGCCAGGCACAGACGATGATCAATGATCCTTGGGACATGGACCAAGTACATACAATGTACAATCTGCAATGCAAGGTCGTTTTCTGCCAACACTTCAGCATGGGTCGTCAGGTGATGCGGAAGAGACGGGGACGGAGGTTATGATCGGAGGTTTGGAGCTTTGAAAATCCGGAAATGCAACATCGGATGAAAAGGGAAAAAATTCCTCTCGACTCCTCGCGTCGTGTTATTGTTGCTAAATCAACCAAGGCTTCGTTGCGGACGGTTGACCGGCGGTATGGTGGGGATAGTGGGAATGATGCGGAACAGTCTGGGCAGTCTACACCTTATTTGTTTGTGCTAAGGCCGGGCAGGTCAGATTGCTAAGATTGCCCAACTGCTTACTAAGAAAAAGAATAAAAAAACAACAACCAGATTTTGAATGACCTGACAACTGCACTTACAGGGGGCCTGACCGGAGACTTTAAGCCAATCAGACCTTCTTAAGCTAGGTCCGGTAAAACATCCCTACTAATCCTTTTAGCCAAGATCACGTGTGAGAATGATAGATGGTAGGAGCCGCGGCGGCGCATGTAAACTTGTCCAATCATCCAAGGGATGCATGGTACATTGTATTTACTACGCGAAAAAAAACCATAACTTTCCAGGGAAGAGTTCGTCCTGCAACGTCCTCAATTACCTATCTAGGTAGGTGGGTAGCTTAGCTGTCGTTCTGAAACTCCGGTTGTTATCGGTTCAGATGTTTGACCTCCTTCTGTGGCACCTCTTCTCTTGTCTCACCTTTTTCGGTTTCAGCAACAGGCTGCAATAACAGGCTGTTGTAGATACCATGATCAAAACGACGGAGACGTCCTGGAGGAGACGATTATCGTAAGAACCGAACACCCTGGTTCATATTGAGGCCAACTTTTCGTACAACTCTAGGTCATTATGGATTAAATCCAAGCAGTCGTCGGTCTGATTTATCCACCGAGGCGACTTGGAGCAATGAGGGGCAACAGCATGGTGACGTGAAATTTGTTTTGAATCCCCTGGCTGATGTGGTTAAGCAAAAGGCGGAATGGTTGTGTCTGTTGTAGCCCCCAAGCGTCGGTAAACTCACTTTTCAGGACAAAGGAAAAAAATACAGGACCCCGCTCTCTCAGTTCTTGCAATTTGGCTGGCATCTCATCTGCGAGAGGTGCATGACCTGTCCCATGTGAAGCACATGTCCTACCAGACTCAGCTGCCGCCGCCTTGCGCCACCCACACACCTGGCTTGGCGAGTGCCGGCCCGTACCGGTCAGTTTGTCGATGCTGCTGTCGTCTGGCGTTTTGATTGCCGGTTGAATGTCTCTGATTATAGAGGCCGCCTCTGATCGGGATGTCTGTCCCTGAGAGGTGAAGAGGGCGCCTGTCTTGCGGTTGAAGCCGAACTGTGTCAAGACGCGAGACTCGATCGATCGACGGTCTGCGAGATAAGGGTGAATGACCAATTGTCTTCCCACATGTGTGCTCAATGTGGCTTCGCAAGGAAGGCAGTTGGCCTGTGGTGTCGCATCGCTCCACGATCTGCAGACTACAGCCTTGTGTCGCGCCTTCCTTGGCAGCAATGCCCTGCGCGAAGGTGGTGTACATGTCAGAGTGTGCCGCAGCGGTTTGTCATGGTATCCAGCCCACATGTTTTACTCGTGGGGATACTTTGTCTGGGACGCACCAGCAGCACGCACGAGATGCGGGCAAGCGTGACCTTCATTTCGACCTCCTGGCCACTTGATCAAGTTGAGCCAGTTGACTTATTTGGCCGTCTTGATGAGCCATTTGACCCTTCAATGTCCTGTCGGGGGCCAGACCCTGACCAAACTCGCATATCAGGTTACCGCGACCGCTGCATTCAACCTAAACCCGTTTCCTGCCTCTCCTCCTTCCCCCTTCGCGCTTTGCCGTTCGCCCCTTCTCTTTCCTCAGAGCATTTCCCGTTCCCTCTTTCCCAAAAATATGTACATACACACGCACTCCATGTGCTCTCCGCTTTCGCGCTGTAACTGTAGCCATCCTGTTTGTAGGTCCTCTCCTCCTGTCTCCATCAAGATGCCTTCACATGGACTGCTTTGCAGATGCATGTAACGCCAGTTGACACGCACCATCTGCATTACGACAGTACTTGCCCGGACCGCAATCTCGCAATTTCGCAAGCCCTCAAGCTAATCAGAGCAGCCGTGCTAGTATCGACCCCTCCCCTCTCACCGCATCGAATAACCACATCCGACTCTGCAAGAAGTAGGACGGAGTGTACAGACGTGCATCACGTCGCTTGACCAGGATACCAGAGTCTTGTTGAGCATTGCGACACTGTCAGCATTACTTCCACCTTAGCCCTGGATCCGCGTCAACTTGTCCCTCTCATTCGAAAGCGCAAGCTGCCTCGGCTGCCGAATTTGCCAGAATATGCAACCTTTACACCCAAACGCAAGAGACCACACAACCGTCTGGACAGCGACGGCACATTTGGCCGGGCTAAGGAGATGAACGTCATTTACATTCGTTATTTTCCCTCTCAATCGCAGACTCTCCCCGTGACCACGCCTTCATTCAACGAGGAAGAAGATGATGATGATGAGACGAGAAGGCGAGAATGGAAAGTCTCAATTCGTGTCAATGATCGAGCACCCATTTTGGCTCAGATCCTGGACCCGTTTATTGAGGCAGACTATGAAACAGTCTTCGAGAGTTACCTACGAAGCTCAGATGGTCCGCGCGGAAAAGCTGAGGGCTTGCTTCCTGACCCAGACACAGACGAGTTGGTAGACATCTCACTAGCTGAGGATCGAATTCAAGCATATGGGAGGACACTTTTTGATCAGCTCGATCAGCAGATGAAGTTATTCACTCCTGGCTTCGGCAATGACATCAGTGACCTAGAAGCCCAGATTTACGTGGTGGAACACTACGATAGCAATCAGACAAATAAAGTTATCGGAGGCATTCACTGCCTTGCGTGGGAACTCCTAGAGTCTGTCCAAATCCCTCACTTGCCCAACTTGCGCCTGCGCGTCACTCGGATCAGCGATTTCCCTTCTCGCCGAGGCCTTCGTCCACCACCAATTGAGCAGAGACTGGCGGCAACACAAGCAGATCCAAATGCTGCCTTCAAAATTCTACTGGTCATTGCCCGCGACTTTAGCCGAACAGGAGTAGAGCGTGACCCGGAGCCTGACTTGGCTCAATGGCCGCTAATGAACCTCCAGAAGAGACTTCGGAGTCGTCTGACGCTCGAAATTGTGAGACCTGGTAGCCTCGAAGAACTGGAGCAGCATTTGAACTTGCGATCGAAGCAGAAGGTCACGTTCAACCTGATTCATTTTGATCTTCACGGTCGTATCGTGCGTGATGAGTAAGCGTGCCATTACATCACTTCCATTCCGTCGGCTCTGGCAACACAGAACCTGGCAGATATGACTAACCATGGTGGAATAGGACTGGCGCGATGGTTCCATGGCTTCTGTTCGCGAGAAAACATGTTCCGGCCGACATGGACTTCTCGATTCCACAGACACGTTTGGCCAAAGCCCAAGATGTCGCAGAAGTTTTGTCTCGATTCCGGATCGAAAATGTTGTGCTCAATGCCTGTCTATCAGCTTACAATCGATCTAGTCCTGTCACGAATTTGGCCCACATGTTCCTCCGGTACGGTATCTCTAACGTCTCGGCCATGTGGTTTTATGTGCACTGGAAGACGGTGACAACCTACGTAAATGCGTTCTATGACAATTTGCTTGTCAAAGACGTTGATTTTCACATAGCAGCTCAACGCGCCAGAGAGGCTCTCCGACAACAGCCAACCATTTTGAACGAAAGAGTTTATCAGGACTTTTTTCTTTGCGTGAATTATGCCCGCAAAGTCCATAGAACTGATAGCATGCTCCTCGAAATCAGTACCTCACAGTCGACTCAATCGCATGATTCGGCAACATCCGCGTCAAACGATTCCGTCACGAACGTCCGCGGTGTTGGTCTCTCGATCAAGCCGTCCCCGAGACTTGGAGATAGTCTTATATTGGGAGATGAGCCCATTATGCGTCTTCAGCTGCATCTTCTTGAACTCGAGTTCAAGCTCATGACGTTCAAAATTGTGTATGCAAGTGACTTTGGTCAGCCCAAATCAAACCTCAACGCCACCATGGATAAAATGGTCAATATGTGGCTCAACACGAACCTGATTGACGAGGTGCACTATTACAAAGCCAAAGACTTTGGCCGGCGCAAAATTTCACCAGGCAGCACCTACATCCCGCCACGGGATAAGAGGACTCGTACCAGCAATGGTGGGCCGTTGCAACGCTGGTTCCCACGTAGCATAGAGTCTATTCGACAAACACTGCACATTGTGCGTGAAGTTGATTCCGTGATTGACCCAGGGTTTCAGGCTGACAAGCATGAAAATTCACGGCACCAGGAGCGACAATCTACAGCCGAGGAGGGGCTGAAATCATTTGCCAAGCAACTTCATGCAGATGATCATAGCTACCTCATATTTCTGGGAAGTCAGAATGCCCAATGGTGGCGTCCCAAGCTCAAAAATTTAAACGGGGAGTGGTGGCTCGATGCGCCCTGGAGTTTGACCGTACACACAAGAAATGGATGAGAAGTCAGAAGCACCAGGGACAAGAGATGGAAAACCCTGAGTTGACGGCGATATTACGTCTCAAGTATGACTCCAAGACAATGTCTTCACTAGCACTGGCTTTCATGTCATATATTTCATCACCGAACAATACTCGATGACGATACGATTGGAGGGCAGGTATCTATCACACGCACACAAAAAAGGTATTACTGTATGTACATAATTAACACACTGAACGTGGGTGAACTTTGTATTCACTGGGCAGGGGGTATATCCTAATTTTTGTTTCAGACTATTTAGACTTGGCACGGAATCATGGCATAGCTCATGTTATTGCTTGGAACAATTCGCTTCACTTTTTGGTAGACGAGAAAATGTTCGCAATATCAATACAGAGTTACGGACAAGAGACACCGGAAACACGTTCTCTTCTGCATCTGACACAAGAATATAGCCCATGGTTCAAATACCTTTCTACACTGAGAGGATAGTTCTTTCCCTGTCGTCTACCCGGATATCATTCTTTTGGCACTCTCATACTGCTGCTTTAAACATTCGACTTGTCCTCAAGGGGAGTAGTCGCAGCACCATGATCAAGGAATACAGTCCAAGCTAGGCTCTTAAAGAGAGAGAGAGAAAAAGTGATATGTCGGCAAATCAACTTTTCGCTGCGTTGTCTCTTGCTTCACGGCGCCTGTCCATGGAAAATTGTCGAGTTTATCGAGAGAAATGCCACTGAAACGGCACGATACGCTTCAACTTCGACTCAACGACTATACACCATGTTCTAACATGAACCTTTTCTTTGATGCGATTTGCTATGCTAGGCAAGTACCATGTAATGACTTTTGCGTTTCGTGTTGAACACAAATTTTATGATTTTCCCGTAATGCGATTTTTTAAGCAAAAAAAAAAAAAAAAAAAAAAAAAAAAAAAAAAAAAAAGGAACATTCCCCCTTCTTCATCTTCTTTGTTTTTCGGTGCTGGAGGGAGAGGAGGGACATGCAGAAATATCACCAAGACCAACGCCGTCGCTATACTAACAATATCAAATGCCGCACATGAGCACCTACTCGTTCTGGCAATCCGTTCCCATCCTGATTCCGTCCAAAACTGAAGCCCACTGACCGCTAGCGCGATATCGGCCAATCTCATCAAACTTGTCGCACGCCACTTTTCGGATTAGGAGTGTATCCTTGGCCCTTTTCAAGTTCCTCCCTTCCCCTGTCGTCAGATATTCCTCGAACCAGGTTTCTTCCAGAGGGTCAAAAGGCATAAAGGCAAGCTCGCCTGTGCGACGGGACAGATCCTCTCCGCGACCGGTATCGAGGACCGACGACACCCACCGACGGAAAAGTTGCTCCCGAGCGTGAGGCGGATGTGTGCGCGTGTACAGGAGTGCTTCTGTGACATTTGTTCGCGCCATGGCGTCGAAGAGCAATTCGAGAGCAACCTGTGATTTGAGAATTGGTTGCACGCAGTAGAAATAGGACAGGGCCAGGCTGAAGTCGGTGTGGCTGTTGGATGCTTGCTTGACAAGCGCAATGATGATGTCGTCGGCAAAATCGGGTTTCAGCGACGGATGCGCAACGTATTCGAGAGCGGTCTGTGCAAAAGAAAAGTTTAAAATGTTTATTTAGCAGTGTAAATTATTTGATATATCGTGTGAATTGAAGGTGCCCCAAAAGGGAAGAAGGCAATATCGACGTAGGACGCACCGAATACTCCTGTCTGTCCATGTACCACAGGCCCTTCATGAATAGCTGGTAATTCGCAGGCATGCCGGAAAGTATCGCAAAATTGTCAGACATGTTGCTCTCGTTGCTCGAATCGTCGAAGTCGAGAAGAAGATAGTAGAAGAGGGAGAGTTTATGGTGCATGGACATGCCCGCCTCGCAGATTAGTTGGTGCAATTGGCGCAGGGCGGTTTCGGTCTTGGGAGGATAGATTTTTGCTGGTGGACGTTCGGGTATGCGTATTAGAGTCATAGTTTTAATTTTTCTTTGTTTTTGTGTTTGACCCGAGGCGTTATTCTGTTGAGTCTATTTCTTCTTACCCCTTTGGATGCCCAGTGCTTTGAGCACTCGGTCGATGAACAATACTCCATCGGCGTGTTTGCGATGGGCTTCAATCTCCTGCTGTCGCTTGCGATCATAAGGAAATAGATTGCCTGCGGCGAAAACGTCATGGAAAGACGTGTGGTTAAACATGTCTGAAGCTCGCCTTCGGACTGGAGCAGACGATATAGCGTGGTTGAGGCGAGAGAAACACAAGTGAAGGGGAAATCCACATGCAACGGTCCGGTAGCTGGTAGCTTGAAATAATAATAAGCTGGGCGAAGCACCGAGTCGGCGAATTTGTTTCAACATGGTTGGCTTCGCGCGCGTCGTCACATGTGGCGCATGCTGCCAAGGTGGGTGCAGTGAGTGGCGCTGTGGCTGACGATGCGACAGAACAGACGTCGCAGGGCTGGGCTGAGCTTGGAATTTTGTTTACGACCGGCCCGTTTAGGACATTTCCAAACAAGCCGCTGCTGCGACGCGGGGCAGCAGACTGGACCAGGACGCCACTTCGTTTCTCACATCACCGCACCTGCAGCAGCGTGTCACGTAAATCATAGGGAGTCGGACATCGTGTCGACGCGACCGCCGGCTGTTCCTGGGTCGACGAGAAGACTCCATATCCGTCTGCACGGCCGACGCATCATCGTACCTGGAAGCAAACACCTCTGTTCTGCTGCTCTCTGCATCAAGTCGCACACGACGGCTCGCGCAGCAAGCAACATGTCGGCCACGGCACCATCGCGGCCGTCCAGACGCGCAGCAACGAGGCGGACCGCCATCATCGACTCCGACGACGAGGATGAGATTGGCAACACGACCAGAGTACGCGCCGACGAGGAAGCCGAATACACACCAGAACCGTCGAGGACTTCTCGACGCCAGACTCGCACTGGACGCTTGTCTGTTGCACCCGACACCTCGCTCGCCTCAGCTCCTCGACGGTCGCGGGTCAAGAAGCCGTCAATAGCAGCAACCGAGCCGGATGAGCTTGAGGGAAGCCCTGAGCCGAGTCAGATCGCCGATGCCGACACCACGATTCAGCAGCAGCCCCGGACACCTCCAAGGAAGCGCAAGAGTGTCGTCCCGCGAGCCCACAAAGCCCGCACGGAGGAAGCCCTACCTCCCGTAGCGAAACAATCGGCCTCTCCTGAAGCATCTCAGCTTCATGATGTTCCGCTGGCAGACATCACCACTGTCAGTGCGAATACAGCTCAGAGTACGGATGACACACAGGCTACCGCCGTGAAGCCAATCAAGCCGTTCGATACAATAATGGACAAACCGTCAGACATTGTTCTCAAGGCACGCACTACCGCCCTTCCATTCATTGAGGAATCGTCCTCCAAGTCACGGATTGTCCTGACTCATTTGGTATTGAACAATTTCAAGAGCTACGCGGGCCGTCAGGAAGTCGGCCCTTTTCACGCTTCGTTTTCCTCCGTCGTCGGTCCAAATGGCTCCGGAAAATCCAATGTCATTGATTCGCTGCTCTTTGTGTTTGGTTTCAGGGCCAGCAAAATGCGTCAAGGCAAAATCTCAGCCCTCATCCACAATTCCGCACAGCATCCGAACCTGGAATATTGTGAAGTTGAGGTCCACTTTCAAGAGGTCATCGATACGCCCAGCGGCCACGAGGTCATCCCTGACTCGACCCTCATTATTTCAAGAAGAGCCTTTCGCAACAACACAAGCAAGTACTTCATAAACGGCAAGGGTTCCGATTTTACGACTGTGACGACTTTACTGAAAGACCATGGAGTTGATTTGGACCACAAACGATTCTTGATTCTTCAGGGAGAAGTAGAGTCGATTGCGCAAATGAAATCCAAGGCGGCAAACGAGCATGAAGATGGTTTGCTGGAATATCTAGAAGACATCATCGGAACCTCGAAATACAAGGCGCCTATTGAAGAGTCGGCCGCCGAGGTTGAAACCCTGAACGAGGTTTGCATGGAGAAGAGTGGGCGTGTTCAGCATGTCGAAAAGGAGAAACACGGCCTAGAGGACAAGAAAGACAAGGCTCTTGCTTTTGTTCGGGATGAAAACGAGCTGACTCTGAAGCAGTCAGCTCTGTATCAGCTTTTCATTCATGAGTGCAACGGCAACATTGCTGTCACTGGAGAGGCTATTGCCCAGATGCAGGCTCAGCTTGATGAAGAACTGGAAAAACATCACGGCAGTGAGCAATTCATCAAGGATCTCGAGAAACAGTACTCCAAGGGTAGCAAGGAAGTTGAGGTTCATGAGAAACAGACTCAGGCACTTGCCAAAGACCTGGCCAGCTTCGAACAAGAGCGCGTCAAATCTGACGAGAAGCGGAAGTTCCTTGTGGATAAGAAAAAGAAGCTTCAGCGGATCATTGACAATGCCCAACATGCGACCAATGATGCCGATGAGACCATTGAAGAAAGCAGTCAGGATATCAAAAAGCGCAATCAAGAAATTGCTGAGCTAGAGAAGCAGGTCAAGAAAGAAGAAGCTGAGTTGACCAGGATTCGAGACGGTCTCAAGGGCAAGACACAGACCTTCTCCGACAAAATCGCGGTCAAGCAAAAGTCGATTGAGCCTTGGATGGAGAAAATCAATCAGAAGCAATCGCAGATTGCTGTTGCCGAGAGTGAGATGAACATCCTCAAAGAGAAAGCAAACGCGGGCGCCGTGGCGATGGCAGAGCTCGAGGAGAAATTTGCCACCATCGAGAAAGAGAAGATCGTCAAGACCAAGGAATTCAAAGCCTGCGAGCTTGAGAAGACAAAAGTCGAGGAAGAAGCCAAGAAAATGACGTCGGAACTAGCGATTCTCGCCGAACAAGAGCCCAAGATGCGCGCCAAAGTCTCGAATTGTCGGCAAAAAGCCGACGAAGCTCGATCAAGTCTGGCAAGCACTCAAGCCCGTGGAAACGTTCTGGCGGCCTTGATGCGCATGAAGGAGTCTGGCCGAATCGACGGTTTTCACGGACGTCTGGGTAATCTCGGCATAATTGACCAAAAGTATGATGTTGCCGTTTCGACTGCTTGCTCCGCGCTTGACAACTTCGTTACGGAGACTGTCGAGTCTGGCCAGCAGTGTATTGAATACTTGAGAAAGAACAACCTCGGCCGCGGCAATTTCATTTGCCTCGACAAACTGAGGGCCCGAGAATTATCTCCAATCAAAACGCCGGAGAATGTACCACGACTGTTTGATCTTGTCAAGGCCAAGGATAAGTTTCGACCGGCTTTCTACCATGCGATGCAAGACACCCTGGTTGCTAGCGATCTTGCCCAGGCGAACCGCATTGCCTACGGTGCGAAACGATGGCGCGTGGTGACGCTTGCAGGCGAGCTGATCGACAAGTCAGGTACCATGTCAGGCGGTGGCTCTACTGTCAAGAAGGGCCTCATGTCGTCAAAAATTGTCGCCGACACCACAAGAGAACACGTCGTCAAGCTGGAGGAGGAACGTGACAAGTGGGAAGGAACCTTGTCAGAATTGCACGAGTACCAGCGCGAGTGCGAGGGCACTTTGAAGACTCTGAATACCAAAATCCCGGAACTCGAAACCACGATGCAGAAGATTCGCCTGGACCTTGAGAGCTGCACGCGGAACCTCTCAGATATCAAGAAGCGTATCAAAGAAGTTAGCCATGAGCACCAACCATCGGCATCTGATTCGACCCGAGTTGCGGCACTGGAAAAGGATATCGCGAAGCGGAATGCTCAAATTGAGCAGCTTCGCGGCGAAACAGCCAGTGTGGAGGCGGAGATCAAAGCTTTACAGGACAAGATTATGGAAGCAGGTGGAGAGAAGCTGCGAAGTCAGCGTGCAAAGGTTGACGGCCTGAAAGAAGAGATCAATGCCAAAACCGAGGAGATGTCCAACGCGGAAGTACGCCGCGTCAAGGCCGAGAAGCAAAAGGTCAAGTTCGCCAAAGACATCGCCAAAGCAAACAAGGAACATGAAACAGCGGCGCAAGACCTGAACAAGCTCGAAGACGACGTGAGCAATCAAGGCGAAAGGGCAGAAGAGCTCAGGGCGCGGGTGAAGGAAGCCGAGACGGAGCTGAGATCCAGAAGAGATGAGCTTCGAGCGTTCAAGAAGGAATTGGACGACAAGACGGCTGAGCTCAACAAAAGCCGCGCCGTAGAGATCGAGATGCGCAACAAGCTAGAAGAGAACGAAAAGACGCTGCATGAAAACAAGAAGCGACTTCGTTATTGGGATGACAAACATTCCAAGCTTGTTTTGCAGAACCTCGAAGATCTCATTGGCGAGTCCAGCCCTGCTGAAAAGGCTACGGCCGCCGCCGACGTCATGGGCAAGACTCGGCAATCGAGGAAGCAAAAAACCGAGTTATCGGAGAGCGACGAAGACGATCAAGACATTGAGATGACCGAGGACGGAGCAGAGACAGAAGATGCCAGCATGGCCGAGGCCGACCCCGACGCTGACGCCGACGATGACGAACCATCATCCGAGGCGCATTCTCCAACAAACACTCTCTACGAGCTACCACAGTACACACCCGACGAGCTTGCTG
The DNA here is from genome assembly GCA_018360255.1 of Claviceps maximensis. NCBI lineage: Eukaryota > Fungi > Ascomycota > Sordariomycetes > Hypocreales > Clavicipitaceae > Claviceps > Claviceps maximensis. The sequence goes on from SRPZ01000190.1 coordinate 41,225, forward strand.
GCATGAGCAAGGAAACCCTCAAAGGCGAGATTGCAGTCCTCGAGGAGAAGACTCAAAACGTCAACGTGGATATCGGTGTTCTGGCCGAGTATCGACGCAGAGTAGAAGAATATGCCGCTCGATCATCAGATCTGCAATCCGCCATTAGTCAACGAGATACAGCCAAAAAACGCTGTGACGACCTGCGTCGGTTGCGACTGGAAGGCTTCATGGAGGGATTCAGTGCCATTTCGCTCCGTCTAAAGGAGATGTACCAGATGATTACCATGGGCGGCAACGCAGAGCTGGAGCTCGTGGACAGCTTGGATCCGTTTAGCGAGGGAATCCTTTTCAGCGTCATGCCACCGAAGAAGAGTTGGAAAAACATTGGCAACTTATCTGGTGGAGAGAAGACGTTGAGTAGTCTGGCCCTCGTCTTTGCTTTGCATCACTACAAACCTACGCCTTTATACGTCATGGACGAGATTGACGCAGCCTTGGATTTCAGAAACGTAAGTTTTTATTTTTATTATTTTATTTTATTTTATTTTTTATTTTATTATTCTTTTTCTTCGACTGTTGTTGGGCGAAACTGCTAACGAAGTCATAAATCAGGTCTCCATTGTGGCCAACTACATCAAGGAGCGCACCAAAAATGCCCAGTTCATCGTCATCTCGTTACGAAACAACATGTTTGAGCTCGCGGCGCGTCTGGTTGGCGTCTACAAAGTGAATCACATGACCAAGAGTGTTTCCATTGACAACAAGGACTACATTGACCGACCACAGCCACAGTCACAGCAACCATCGCAATCGCAGCGGTCGCAGATGGGGTTCGGGACTGGACTGACTACCACACTGGCAATGAGATAGATTGGTGTCATGGTCGGGTTTCTTTGTATATAATGTTGATGCATGGGACATATGGTTATATGGGGTATTTTTCGCTACTTATTTTGATGTGGCTTGCGTGCTAAGCGACTACCGAGGCTTTTGTAACTTTTATTTTATTTTTGCATGAATGGAATGAATCACGTTATTTGCTATTGTGCAGAACTCTTTTTGGATAAGAAAAAGGCAGAAAGAGGAAGAGGTAAAGAACAGGTAAAGAACAAGGGGTAGAGGAGTTGAACAGACAGCATGCGCAGCAGGAATCACATTCAGAAAGACACATTTTGTTCACAACGACAAGTAACGTAGTCCGATTTGAAATTTAAAATCTTTTCCCTAAGATTCGCCATTCCAGTTGTTCATCTAAACCCTTTTTTGCTTCGCTTCTTTTTTCAACGAATGCAGACGTTATTTAAACAGAACCAGACTCCATCCCAAAAATCATGAAACCCGTTTAGACTTTAGGCGTGGTGGGGGTGATCTTCTTGCCGTCCTTGTTGTAGCGAACACGAGGGGGGGGAGCACGGTTACGGCGACCCACACGCGATCGGACTCTGTATATATCATACTCATGTCAGTCATTATATCATTTTAACATACCAAGTTTTGCGTCTTTTTCTTGAAGAAAACAAAACACAAATAGGTGTAGTTCCTTCGAAGAAGAAGAAAACAGCAGTGGGAGTGTATCCATTGCGGGGTACGGCCAAGGTTCATCTAAAGCACATACGCCGAAGCGCAGTTGTCACACTCCCAGGAAGGACAACGTACCGGACAATCTTGCCGTGAATAGCGCAAGAGACGCAGTACTGCAGCTTCAGGTACATCTTGGGGACGGTGTACTCGGCGAAGACGGAGGCGTCGGAGATATCGCCTGAGAGAATGTTAGCGAATGTGACGAATTGATGTAGCCAATGAAAAATAAGAAGAACGATGGTTCAAGGCTCGGGCCTGAAGTGACATTGAACCCTTAGGGCTTTGGCAATGCGATTGCAGACCGAAAGAGGCCGTTTGTCCTCAGCTGTGGGGTGTACGTACGAATGGCAGCAGACTCGACCATGTTTCGGATGGTGAATCTCTTGATGGCCTTATCCTTGGGCGTGCAGCGAGAGCAGTTGCTGCATCGGATGGGCTTGGTGTGGCCGCGGCCCTTCTTGTTGCGACCGCTGTTCAAAAGGCTGTTAGTGAACCATCTCGCGGAACCGAAGTCGTATTGTGGGTTTTCTCATTATGCTTCGCGCGATACCAGCGTCGTCTCGCGTGGGAGTTTCAACTGTATCCGACGGGAGCGTGGAAAATGAGCAAAGGGGAAAAGAGAGTCCAGCAGCGAGGCGTACTTGTTCTTTCTCTTCTTGACCATTTTGGCGGTATCTGTTGCGAACTTGTTAATTCCAAGTTAACAAAAGAGAGAAAAAAAGAAGAGGGAAAAGCGGTGGACGTACTGGAATCTGGTTGCTGACAAGAGTTGAAGCGGAATGTGCTATCGGCCGCTGACTCGCTTGGCTAGACGTAGTCAACGAATGGCAGGTGCCCCACACATAATCTATCAGTTGGCAAATTCTAGCTGGCCAAGATGAGGGCAGTAACCTTGTGGGAAAACCCTAGGTCATGTGACTCCGCTGCGGCTCCTCGCTGCGCCAGCCGAAATTTCACAAGGCGCCAGCCACCCCTCCAAGACGCAGAGAGAGGGTCTGTTTCTCACAACCGCAACATCTAAAGATTGCTTAGGACGGCAATAGCTCTATTGTCGAGGTACGTCTTGAGATGCTGCATTTTTATGGCCGGTCCTCATGACAGGTCTATCTTCGATTCATCCGTCATGAAGGCCACGTCCGCCGCGCCTGCTTTTGTTTTTCGGCCTTTTGCCTTTGTGTCCCAGTCTCGCCCGAGCGATTCGCCAGGAAAAGGAAAATGAAGGGACTTTTTTTTCCCCTGTCTTGTCGGGTTGATGTCGGCGGGCGAGCTGGAACATTCGGGACATTCTTCCACATTTCAACGCTCTCTGAATACTTGTAAATCTAACCCTACCAGTCAGGCAAGATGCAGATTTTCGTCAAGACCCTCACGGGGAAGACGATCACCCTTGAGGTGGAGTCTTCCGACACCATCGACAACGTCAAGTCCAAGATCCAGGACAAGGAGGGCATTCCACCTGACCAGCAGCGACTTATCTTCGCTGGTAAGCAGCTCGAGGATGGCCGCACCCTCGCCGACTACAACATCCAGAAGGAGAGCACTCTGCATTTAGTGCTGCGCCTGCGTGGTGGTGGCAAGAAGCGCAAGAAGAAGGTGTACACCACCCCCAAGAAGATCAAGCACAAGCGCAAGAAGACCAAGCTGGCTGTCCTCAAGTACTACAAGGTCGACAAGGATGGCAAGATTGAGCGTCTCCGCCGCGAGTGCCCCTCCGACACCGTAAGTATTAATTCAGCCGCTTTGGAACTCGCAAACTCTCCTCCGGACAGGTTGCTAATTATGATTCAAACTTGATAGTGCGGTGCTGGTGTCTTCATGGCCTCCATGCCTGATCGTCAGTACTGTGGCCGATGCCACCTGACCTACGTTTTTGACAAGCAATAAACGCGTAACGACGGTGAGGGGACTTTGTATGGCGCGGGAATGATGTATTGGAGATGACATGGGTTAAACTATGGTATTACCAAAAATAAAAAAACGGCGTTGATGTAGCATAGAGCGCATCTGGGCTTTTATTATGACTCTCGATATCTACAACTTTTAAATTATACGATTTGTGTTTTGAGCATGTGACCACGCATCATGGGTATTGGTAGTCAGGACTGATGACACCAAAAGTTTACGGCAAAGTGCGTCGAAGAGCCGAATTTGTTCGTTGGCGTCACCAAGACCCACTCTCAGGAGTAAAATCACAGGCAGTAGCTTGAAGTACAAGATCGCAACGGCAATCGCTTCGTCACGATAAATCCAACCGCACCAGTTCATAGAAGCAGCTATTTCGACCCAAACAAGTCCGGCTCGTCAATCTATTCTCCACGTTCTTGACTCGGGCAGCTCTCGAGCATCTCCCGGTTGTCCACGCGTCTATATTGCCCCGCCACGCAGAGTCAACGAGGGTATTTGGACGCTGCCTCTAAGGCATTGTAGGCAAGTCATTGGGATTTGCGTGGGCCATTCGTGTCCTGGTCTGTTCATCAGCCACCTCTGATGAGTATCAAGAGAAGTCAAGATATGGGCCAGGCTGCGTACGGGTAGTGCCCCGGTGAGTATTCACGAATAGAGAACTCAATGACTACTAGATCCATCCGCGTGTTTCAGATACGAAGCCCATCGACTTTGGGGGAGTGGTCACGGAGGTCTGCTGGAAACTGCGCATGCTGTGTGCTACATGGGACGGCCGTTTAGGCAGGCTAATTGGTTGCTAATCGACTACTTACTAGGTAAGTATATGGAGCTGAGATGTGACAGTCAGGAATCATCTTGAAAGTTACCGACTCAGTCAGTGTATTTCTACCGTGATTGCAAACAATACAATCACTTGGAGCAGTGAGATGCCATGAAATTGTTTGAATTTAACTTGCGTAAACCCACAGCCCTGCATTCAGTGACAACTATAGCGGCTACCAAGATGAATACACCAAAAGAGGACATAGCGAAAAAAGCCCACCTGATCAAATACAAAGCCAATATGCCCTCAAACGCCCGCAGCCGAATCCTGCCGAGGAAAAAAATAAAAAGAAAAAAGATGAAAAAAAAAATAGTTTGAGATAAACACCCCTTATTCCCCAAGCAAATTAGCAACGGACCAACCAGCCAGAATACCGCGATCATTGTTGACAACAACAAGGAGTTCATCTCGTCGGCCAGATCTGAAAAAGGAACGGCATCATTTGCCTCGATCCATCATCGGCTTCCACCGGTCTTCGGCTCGTGGTCATCTTCCCTTGCCCATACGGGGTGTGGTGATCAAAGCAGATATGAAATTAGTCAGACGAGAGACGAGAGTGCTACTCTTCATCGGCAGCCTTGGATTTTCTCTTCTTCTTCTTCTTCTTCTCACCGTCATCTACGGGAGCAGGTTCCTCGTCGCGCTTTCGCTTCTTTTCCTTCTTTTCCTTCTTCTCCTTCTTATCTTTCTTATCTTTCTTTTCCTTCTTGGCAGAAGACGGCTCCACGACATCAGCCATTTCGTCATCGCTACCCTTGTCACCGCCGTCACCAAGTACGGCCATGACGGATTTCTACATTAGAGACAGTTAGCGATGAAATGAAATGAAAGGCAACAGATGTGTGTAAAAATCATTTCGTTGGAAAACGCGCTTACCATGACATCAGTGTTCTTAGCGGGCTTCTTTCCGGAAGCGAAGAATTCCAGACGATCTTCGACCTGTTGTCTTAAAGCCTCGCCAAATCGTGTTGAGGGTTCCTCGGAGAAGTTGTCGATTCTGCTGGCCATACTGCACTTGTTGGCGAGATACCTCGAGATGCGACCCTTGTTGCGCGTGGCGGCCTTGCCAATGAAGCTGCTGTGGTAAATAAGACCGTACTTGGGGGTGTTGCTCTTGGCCTTGAGTGCGCGGAAAAGAGCCTTCTCGGCTCCAAGAATCTGGAGTGTGGAGGCAGGGTATTTGCACAATGTGGTGAGTGAGCCGGCGTGAGAAATCAAACGGGCCGCGACAGGTGTGCCAATCAAAGCTTGCAGATTAGGGGCGACATGGCCCATCTTCTTCTCCAGGTAAGCAGAAGTGGTTTTGCGGTTCTCAGCCTGCTTGACCACAGCCTCAGCGAATCCAGTGATGATATCGAGATCGGCGGTAGTGATGTCGAGACCCATGGAAACCTTGGCAGCGTCAATGATGGCCTGTGCCTTCTCTCCGTCTTCACCTAGGATGGCGGCGAGATCGTGCAGTCGATCATTGGTCAAGCTCTTCTTGTCACCAATGGCGAGCACGAGTTTGGCGTAAGTCAGATTGTCGGAGACGATTTTGACCAGTTCGGGAAAGTGCCAGCCGTACCATTCCCGGACACGCATGAAAAACTGGTTGACGCCCTTGTCCTGGAAGTCGATGGTGGCGCTGGCCTGGATGATGTGGTTGTCGTTCTTGGTGACACTGAACTTGACCTTGGCTCGGGAGTATGCGTGACCCATGCCCAGACCAGCCTTTTCAATGTCGCCAGGCTTCAAGTCCTTCAGCAGTTTGTCGGCGTGGAGGCGGAGACCACGGATAATATCGCCAACAATGTCAGAGGTATCGGCGGTTTCGCATGACAGACCGGGGAATTCGCCCTTGATGGCACCGGCAAGGTTCTTCTCGGATACACCGAGGACAACCTTGGACTTCTTGCCGCTCTTGGGCAGGTTGAGCTCAAGAACGGACTTTAGGTATTCGGAAACAATGCCTTCGGAAACGAGATTGATGTTCTCGAGCGCCTCAACGTGACCGCTGGGAGCAAAATATCAGTATAAACGCCAAGTTCGGCTTGTCATTGTTCACAGGGCAAAAAAAAAAAAAAATCTATGTAAAAGGATCAAACCAACCGGAACGGGCTGAAATTGAGCAATTTGACCATCTTGCCAAACTTGGCGAGGTCGCCGACAGCAGCCTGAGTTTCTTTCAATTTCAAGCCGACCGCATCGGGTTGATGGACCACCTGGAAGAGGGCGTAGCCCACCGGCGACTCGTAGAGAGCATAATCAATGTTCGACATTGTGTCTCGTCCCAGATAAATCCAATGCCCGGACTGGGAAGAATTCGAGCCGTTGAGACGGGAGTTGGTGTCGATTTGTCGAGGGTCTTTGATGGCAAGACTCTTTAGATTCGACCGATTCTGCACTTTTTTTCCGGGTCGAAATTTTTCTGATGGCAGCTCTAAAGCTTCGTGCACGGACCATCTGCGCTAACGCACCTTAACTTTCTCTTTGTGCGGCCTGATCACGTGATGGTGAAGAGGAGATGTCGTGGCGGGGCAGTTCATCTCTTGCACCCACCACCAAAAGATCTAGATTCGCACAGTCTCTCTGCAACTACACGCCAGCCTTGTATTTTGTCGTCGGGGCTCGGTAGGCTGCTGTAAAAGAAAGAAGAAAAAAGAAGAAGAAAAAGAATAACTCGCGACAAGTGCTAAATTCTCATTCTGGAGCAGTCTAGCAGTCCGGAAAACCGCTTCGGAGATTGTCGTACTTGGTCTCCGGATATTCGATACAATTGTCCAGCCTCTGAAGATTTCCATCCAGCGCACCAACAACGACAGAAATGAGACTCTCGGGCTCGGGCTTGTCACCGCTGCTCTCCCACCACATGGCACCACCGAGTCCCCTCTCCTTGACATATTCTGCCTTGGTCTTGGCCATGTGAGCTGTGTCGTAGCTCACAAGCTTTCTTTGAGCCGCGTTGTAGCAATAGCTGGCCTGTGCCTTGTCGTCAAAGCACACCTCTGAGCCCTCGAGCGGCAGTTTTCTGAAGTCAAACACGCCATTTTCCCAGGTTCCTTCCCCGACGCCCTGAAATGGCTTTCCCAAACCTTGAGTATTCTCAAATGCTCGCCCGTACAGAGGCATGCCAAGGACTATCTTGTTGGCAGCAACCCCATGGCTGACGTAGTAGTCAACAGCTGTACTGGTGGAGAATGGCGTTGAGGGCTCGCCACTGGGAAATAGATTCGCCTGGTGACCACTGAGTTGGTCCCACGATCCGGCATAGTCGTACGCCATGAGGTTCCAAAAATCCAGGTATTTATCCATGCCTGGCATGTCCAGCTTTTCGTAGTTGGTGGGCCCTGCGGGAGAGGCCACCGTCAACTCGAAATGATGGTTGTGAGCCGACCTGGCGGCATAATCATCCAATTCCTTGCGCACAGCGGCGAGAAGCTGGACGTAGTCTTGCGCTTCCTGTTCGTTTTGAGGATATTCCCAGTCGATATCAATGCCGTCGAACCCTAGGTTCTTGAGCAGCTCGACACTGGATTTCGCAAACGTCTCCCTGCCTTGCGGTGTACTCGCCGGACATTTGAAGTTGGCGCTATAGGTCCAGCCGCCAATGGATAGCAGTACCTTGAGGTTGCGGTTACGCTTCTTGAGAAGATTCAACTGTTTGAGACATCCGTATAGGTTATTTCCATTATCGTTCCAAGAATCACCCTCCCAGTGGATGTCAGTATCGGCCCATGCGTCCGTTAGATGCCTATTGGAGATCAATATCCATGTTGCGAGCAAGTTTTCTTTTTCTTTTTTTCGCCCCCATGAATTCTGCAAGACTTACACTTCCCCACTGTCGCCACGGATATTGGCAAATGCGTAGAGAACATGCGTGAGGTTTTGAACAGGAAGATCCTGAGGTCGGTGCTGCCGAGCATAAATGGCCCTACACGGTTCCACGATCAGCTTGGAGGCCGCACGTCGAGTACTCGGTGGGAGACTGACCAGTTTACAAAGTAGGCAACGGTCCGATAGCCATCATTTGTCATCTTGACTGGCGTAAAACGGACCAGGAGGAAAGAGCTTGTGTGCGGAATACCAAGGCGCAAAAGGAAAAGGGATGAAATTACAGTGAGCGAGATGATGAGCCCAGTATAGCCAGGTATTTGGTGCCGCTACTGTCGGTGGCTCGAGAGAATTAGTCGAAGATGCTTGGTAGGACTGGAGCACGAGGCACAAATCTCACTGCGCCATGAGGCAAAGAGGGGTGCGCATCGCACACCGGGCACCGGGCACTGGAGGGGGGGGGGGGGGGGGCAAAAAAGAAGCTGACGGTCGAGGGAATCAATTGCAAGCAGAGCCGAATCGCAGAGCTACGCTCACCAATTCCATAAGGATGCTAGCGGTGCCTCGCGTAGCAAATAGGATACAGGCACGGGAGATAGATTGGGGAGTTCAGACAAGAGACAGGGTTCAGGTTTGGAGAACTGCAGCAGGCCGCTTGTTTTGTCAAAGGTGAAAAACAGCAGGAGCCAGCACGGCAACATGGCATTTACTGCTGGCCGGCCATATGTAAGGAAACTGCGCGTGCGTATATACACAGGTGTGCTTGATAGAGGCACATGGGCGTTGTGGAAAGGGCTGGCTGCTGGCTGCTGGCTGTTGGCTGCTGCACTCTGTCTGTCCAGTGCACCCAACAAGTTGACGTCTGAGCGAGCTTCCAGACGTCAACCATGTGCGGGGGTCACACCACGGCTTCCGCATCCAACATGGACGATGAAAAACTGGTCGAGTCCAAATGCCAATTATATAGATACATGTGTGTGTGTGTCCATTCTACATGTGTCCTTATTGACGTCTTGGTATTGAATACATCTTTGTTTCATGTGTTCCCAAAATGTGTGTCCAGCCACCAGCCGTGGCGATGGGAAGATTGCTCCTCGCCGTCTCGCACTGTACATGCAGCAAACTTCTATAGCCACTCATCTCGCACAGGCAAGGGAAAAGAGGAAGAAAGAGACGCGCCTGCTTTGAACTAAAGGGAATCGAAAATAAAGGACAAAAGGGAGCTGAAAAGAAAAAAAGAAAAATTACGTCACCGTCGTCCCAGGCCGACCTGAAGCCCCTCAACAAGCGCATCTGCAGCGGCTGCCTTCTCAGACACAGAAAGTATCATGTTCCCCGACACTCCGTGCCGCCTTCGCGCCGCCTCCAACAACTCGGCCTGTCTGTTCAGGTAGCTCAGGTACGTCTGCCAGCCGACGGCAACGACGCCAGAGAAGATGCTTCTGAACTCGAATGGCAGGAAGGCCATGCTGATGGCCACCGTCGCAGGCCAGACCTTGAGCGAGTTAAGCCAGCTCGTGGGAACGGTGTCCCTGATGCGCTGGACGGTGGCCTCGGCGGACTCGCCCGAGAGGAGAGCCTGGGCGCCGAAGAAGTATGTGTTGAAGGTTGGCGCGAGGAAGATCTGGTTGACGACCACCTTGGTGGCGACGGAGAGGAATTTGGACGCGTAGTTGAAGTGAGAGGACAAGAAGACGAACCTGTTGACGGACGGGGTCAATTACACGCTGTGCATGTGGTCAAAGGCACAACAAAGCCCTCTGCAAAGAATTTCAACTTTACCAGTGATAATGAGGAATAGCTGCCACCAAGCCAATGAGCAGCGTTCTCCCCGTCCTGACCGGGTCGTACTCTCGACCACCGATCTTCTGGGCGCTCAAATCGGCGCACAAGTACGTGACAACCGCGCCGAGGACCTGCGTCGTGTACGGTCGTTTGTTCTGAGACCGACTGTATGCATTGGCGGCTCTGGCCAGCAGCGACCCCAGCCGCTTCCACGAGGAGAGCGGGCTTGATGTAGGTGCTACCGGAGAGGCATGTGTCGGCTTGGCTGGTTTTGAAGGCGGTGACCTCTTGGCGCCAATGGTTGGCTGTGAGGACGCGGGCGAGGGTGAAGGCGAGGGTGAAGGCGAGGTTGACGAACTTTTCCCGGTCGAGTGCGACCGCAAGAAGAGGCGTGGCGGTCGTGGAGCCCGAATGGGGACCCGAATGGGAAGCCTCACAAGGGCATTGCGAAAGGATGGCGTGAACATTGTCATGATGGGAGATGGAGGAGGTCCATCGGGACGGGACGCGCGAAGAAACGGCGCTTGCAGAAGATGGAGCGTGTGTTGTGTGTGTGTGCGCACTTGGGAACGCCACGAATACATTGGTGATTAGCTACCTAGCTCAGAAACACAGATTGGCTGCATGGACGTATGAAAGAGTTGCGAAGCCGTCCAGCGAGTCAATTTTCTTTTTAATTTTAATTTTCATGTCGAAATGCCACGACGCTCGTTTTTTTTTTTTTTTCGTCTTCTTCTTTGTGGCAGCCGGGTGGACAAGTTTTGCGGCTTTGTGAAGGTGAAGCGTGCGGCTAGCCTCGGGCCGCTAATCGGCTCCGAGGCGACTGGACGACGGAAGATGGATGATGGATGATGTTTGATGGATGACGGATGCTCAGATGCGAGGTGATCAACGGATGACTAGAGCGACTCCCCACGAGGTACATACACTTGGGTCCATAGACTCCGAATGAATCGGGCCCGACCGCCCCCATTGTCTGGGGTCGAGTCAGAGGGTCAGTCAGAGAGAGGGAGGCAAGACCAGACGAAAACCTGCCATCGCATGCATATGACCATGGCAGCTTCTTCCTTCATCACTTATCATCAGTCGCAATCTCGAACGGCCGCCGCACCCCGCCCGCCAAGCGCAGCCTCGTCACATTCGCCATTTCCTGTTTCATACCGACGTCCAGTCGACTGGTCGCGTCCCGCTCACATCTCACCAGGCGTGACGGACAGAAACAAGCCGATATCTCAGCACCACCCGGCCTGCGCATCGCATCGCATCGCATCGCATCGCTTCAGAGATGTCGTTAGCAAACGCCGCATCTTGCGCAAATGACCCTGGTGACCACAAGTTGAAACTGGGGCCGCCTTCAAAGCTCCCCAGAGCATGATGGCGGAGCTGCGGGATCCACTCCAAGAGATGTCACCGTTCTACCAGATTCCTCTGCTGATGATGATGCGAGCTTGGATTGGTGGGCGCCTTGGGGGCGGGGGAATCTTGGCAGGTTTCCCGACGTGTTCTGGGAGAAAGAAACCACTGGCCTGATTTTTTCAAACGCACGCTGCCAGGCATGAAGCCTGATGGCACGGCGACATGGCGCGATATCCATGTCATTCGACGGGAGTTCCTCTCTGGCGGGCGAGCTCGTGGCCGACGCCATCGCTGATGACACCACCACCACCCCCTCTCGTCACCCCCGACAGAGACTGGATCATGGTGGCCAACGAGTGGATTTGGAACTGTGCATGCAAATCATCATCAGCTTCCACTGGCTTCGGTTTCAGTTTCGGCTTCGGCTTCGGTGACGACGAACTGGGGAGGATAAAAATGTGCTCAGATGCGTCAAGACACGGCTTGTGCCGCCTGCTGAACAAGCCCAACTCGTCATGAGACTCGGCTCGAAAAGGCGACAATGACGTCGTTGGAGAATATTTGCCCTAGCTGAGAAGGACTTGTGAGACCGCCTTGCCAAGATGCGGGGCAGCAAATAGGATAAAAAAGGAGAAATAAATAAAAATAAAATAAAAATAAAATAAAAAGAGAGAGAGAGGGGGGGGGGAGGGGGGAGGAGAGAAAAAAGGCGCGTCTTTTTGTCTCCAATAGCGGACCGCACCCCCATGGCATACCGTGCGACATCAAATAAACTGATCATGCGCGGCAAAATTAAATGACAACTTTTTCCCTTTATTCTCGTGCCACCGTGTCCCACCAGGTCCTTTGCGGCCGACTGTCTGACACTGTAACCAAGCCGCAGCGCTCGTCGCAGGAGCCATGGGCAGCCAAGGACAGCCAAGGACAGCCAAGGACAGCCAAGCTGATGTGACATGACGCCATTTCTGACATGCTGGGCGATCTTGGACTAGGCACGAACAAGAAGTCGTGAGCAGCCGGCGGGATGCGTCGAGCGCGCGAAGCGAGGAGGTGAACCGCTCCCAAGACTCCAGCACTCGATGAAACATCTCTTTGCTGACCGGGCGACAGAGGGGGGGGAGGTCTAGGACTGGACAAGAGGCGCGCGAGAGAGAGGAATTGCGCGCATGGATGGGACGCTCGTGACGCGAGGGCTGGTCACGGGTATCCATGCAGATACTGGCGCTTTTTACGATCGGAATTGGAGGAAGTTGCGGTATCTCCTTGTAAGTGCCAAGGCGAAAGTGCCAAGGCGGAAGTGTCTTTTAAAAATGGATGAAGAAAGGGGAGGGGGAGACGCGATGATTGCGCGGGGCTCATCAAGCTGCCATATATTTGCTCGACACGCCATGTCGTGACCGGGAGTACGTCAAGCACAGCATATCAGATAGACTAAAAAAAAAAAAAAAGTACATTCAATCGGAACCTGCGTTCAAGTCCAAAATAGTCATGAGAACCAAATTCAAGGGCCGGGGGGGGAAAAAAAAGAAGAAGAAGAAAACCCCCCCCATCGCATCATCTAATCAATCGACTTCGTTTCTCAAAAAAAAGAAAAACAAAGAAAAGAATAGAATAGAATAGAAAAAAAAAATACATCCGTCCATTGATTTCCCCCCCCCCCCCCCTGACCCTCCCCGACGCCAGATGGTCTCACTTGTCCTTGGTCTTCTTCTTATCAGAAGTCTTCTTGTCGGAACTCTTCTTGTCAGAAGATTTCGATTTCGATTTCGGTTTCGATTTTGGCGGCGGCATCAGAAGCGTTTCCGTGCCCGGCCTGGGCGGCACGCCCCACGTCTCAATGACCTGTCCTGTCGCGGACAAGGTCCTGACGAGCTGGGGCGAGCCGCAGTACATGCTTCCGCAGAATTGGCTTCCAGGGCCGTCGGTGTCTGCGGGGGAAGTCAGCGACGAATGGATGGCGGAGGGGGGGGGGGGGACATGAGACCATGAGAATGGACCGTAGGGGGAGGAGCTTGAAGGATGCGTGGAGGGAAGCCTCATGAAATGATTGAATGCGGACGAAAGGAAGAGCAGATACGTACTGGGCTTGGGTATCTTGGAAGGCGGTATGTCGACGGGTTGAGTTGGCATGGTGAAAGTGTCTGGGTGACGAACTAGGCGTTTCTTGAAATATGTATAGAATATTGCACTTCCGCGATCTTGATTCAAGTGTATATTTGTTGTATTTTTCCTCACTCTTTTTTTGTTTTCGCTTGTTATAGAAAGACCAGCTCAATGAGCATAAGGAGAAAAAAAGATGGTCCAATTCCCAACACAAGAGAAAGGGGGATATCCCCGCCTTGATATACTCTGACATGTAATACCGAAGTTGCCTTTTCTGCCCCTCCCCAGAGTCCGTACCGGAACCCCAGAAGGTAGAAACGCAGATACATCACGTCACCGAGATCACCTTGTGCACCATACGTCCCGAACCGGACGCGATAAAAGAAAATGTAAATGTGTATGCAAGTACATGTGCATGTCACATCGATATATGTATATAATATTTTTTGACCATCTCAGACATTAATGTCTCGCCACGTAGCAGTGCAGAAGATTTGTCTACCCCTCTTTTTTATTGTTTTTTTCTGTATGTGTGTGTGTGTGAGTGTGTTTCTGTTTCCGTTCCTTTGTTTGTGTGTGCGTGTGTATGTATGTGATTGAAAAAAAAAGAAAGAAAAAACAGAAAGAAAAAAGAAAAAAAAAAGAAAAAAAAAAGAAAGGAGAAAAAAAAGTTTGTTTCCTAGGCTTTCCTCCTGAGGGTTTGGAGGTTTCAACCACCCCCCCCCCCCCCCCCCCCTTTCGCTCAAGGTAGTACGATGGCGCGATAAGGAAGCCGCATGAGGGGAAGACAGGGGGGGTGCAGAAGGGAAGAGAGGAGGGGGGGGGGAGGCTCAAAAATCCAGGACCAGACTTGGGACGTGTTCTCGTGGGAGGGGGAAATGTGAGACGGGAGGGGGTGCCACGGGGTGCTGCAGAATGAAACATGATGAATGAGGATGTTTGTCTTCTTGCTGTTTTTCATGTCCTTTTTTTTTTGTCCGTGAGGGAAATACCTGGCACGATAATAATACACAAGTCCAGTGGCATGTGCACATACGTACATACACACATACACGCACATGCATACAAGGTGCATGCTGGCTGGTATGTATGTAGGTATTCACGTACACGTATGCGCGAGACACTCGTGTGTAATGAATGGTATGATAAGGACGCCCCGGACAGCAGAGAATCCCGGAGCGCTGGCCGTAAATGCAGCCGCCGAAAAGGGAAAAACGCAGCCAAGATGGATGCATGATTGGGTTTGTTTGCCTTTCTCTGATTGATGTCTCCGAGTCTGTAGTCCGTCGAATGAGACGTCGACGCTGGGAGAGATGTGCATATGCACGCATGTCTTTTTTGCTTGCGTTTGCGTTTTGGGTTTCTTTTTTCTTGTGTGTGTGAGAGAGAGAGGGGGGGGGGGGCCGG
>SRPZ01000191.1:0-55461 GCA_018360255.1 Claviceps maximensis
TAATAATAATAATAATAATAATAATAATAATAATAATAATAATAATAATAATAATAATAATAATAATAATAATAATAATAATAATAATAATAATAATAATATATTATATTATATGCTTTTATTAGAAAAAACATTATTATTAATACTCTATAAATATTATATAAATATTTTATTTACTTACTAACTTATTACCTTTTATATTAGAATAGTTCTATAATTTAATATTAAATATAGCTCTCATTATATTATTCTCTATACCTATATTTTATTAAAACTAAATTTAACATTATTTATATTTAAAAGTTATATACTTTATACTTTATATTTATTTTATTAAGGTTTTAAAGGCTGTTTTATATAAGTTTTTAAGTTATTTAGTTTCTATGTTTTATTTATTTATTTATTTATATCTTTATAACTAAATAATTATTATGTATTTAATTTAGTTTTAACTAAATAATTATTATATATTTAACTTAGTTTTAACTATAGCTAAGAATATTTAATAATAACTATAGCTATATCTTTAATTTTCTATTAATATTTCTTATGTCTAGCTTTATAGTAGTAATTAATATCTCTCTATTATTATTACTATTAAAATATTAAAACTAAGGTAAAAGAATAATTACTAGATTTACTCTTATTACTATAAAAATAGCTAATTAGATATAGGTATAATAAGGTTGGATTAAGGGGTTATTCTAGCTGAGTTAACTGCATATCTCGCTATCTAATTAATATTCTTAACCACCCCGACCAATCATGATGTAACAGGCTCCAGGACTTGAAAAAAACTCCGAGATTTACCGTTCCCTAACAGGAACGGTGTTAACCACAGTGAGCTTCAGGATTTGTACCAATTTCCTCTTTGTTTACCTGTGTCTCTCTTTCTTTGCCTCTTTCCATGTCACATGCAGTCTGAGAGACAATCCACTCGAGCCGATCACGCCAGCGTCCGTCTGCTAACTTATCGCCCTTTCTCGTTCCATCCTATGTAGGTAATGCCTTGTTTTCGCCATAAACATTATGTCGCAAGATTCTGCCACTGCCCTGGCGACCTTATTGCGCGCAGCCTCAATTGAGGACCACAACGAGATACTTAGAGCTGCCAATGCCGCACTTGAGATCAAGGAAACAGATGAACTGGCGCAGCATACAAGAGTTGTGGCGTTGCTCAAATTAGATCAGTTTGATGATGCTTCTCGTGCTATATCTGAGGGCGGAGTCAAGTTAGAACGCACTTGTGCGCTGGAGAAGGCATATGCTCTATACAAGTTGGGTAAATTGGACGAAGCCGCCACGGCTCTTCACTCTACTTTGTCTCAAAACAGAGGTCTCGACCACATCGCAGCCCAAATCGCCTACCGTGCAGAACAATTCGATGAGTCGCAATCAATCTACAATCGTCTTCTTGGCTCGACGTACCACGAAGAAGACCATGACATTAAGATTAATATCAAAGCAGCTGAAGCGCAAGCTCACTGGAGAGGCATAGACACGTTGCACGACGTTGAGAGTCAAGGCTTCGAATCCTTCGAACTATGCTACAACGCTGCGTTCGCCAACATTGCTCAAGGGTCTTTGAGTGTAGCTATGGAGCTTCTGAAGCGTGCGCTCACTCTCTGTGACGCCTCGGATGAATTGAGTAATGAGGAGAAAGACGAGGAGCGAAAGTCAATTCTCGCCCAACAGGTCTTCGTTCTCGCCAACCTTGGAAAACTCGATTACGCCAAAGAAATCCATCGATCGCTTAAGCTTGACACGTGAGTTTTGACGGAACAATGAACAGCAACTTGAACTCCAATTCGCCCACTAATTTGATCTATTCTATACAGCATTTCTGACCTGGATCTAAGCATTATCGTGCGAAATAACCATTCGATACTGGAAAATGTGCCCCAGAATCCTTTCTTGCTGGAACGGAAGACTGGGTCGTGGTTATCGTCCAGCACTGGAGCTCAACTCTTCGACTTTCAATCTCATCTTCTTACAAGCAACTGCTCCATCATAAACATGCTGGCGCACAAGACATGCGGTGTCAAGACAAGAATGTATAGAGCTGTACATCAGTCTCGATCGACATTATCAAGCGTGGAGCTGAACCAAATGTCCGTGATCGGTGCAGCGGCAAAAACGCAAGGCTTATCCGGAAAGCACATACTAAAGAGTCTTATCTGTCTATCGAAAAAACGACCTTATGATGCCGGACTTGCTCTTGTCATAATCCAACTACATTTACAAAGAAGAAATCTTGGAGCTGCGATGTATACGCTTGATTTATTCTTCTCGCGACTAGAGAATTCGAACAAGGAGCAATATCACAGACTTCGCTATATTCCAGGCTTGATAGCCCTCGCCGTTGTCTTGAAGAGGATTCAGAAACGAGAGAGCTCCGCTCAAGCCGAACTCAATAAAGCTGGACGATATTGGCTACAGCTTCCGACGCCTCGGGCACTCCCGCTCCTGAAAGAAGCTGGTGTCGAGCTCTTGTCGTCCTCCAGAAACGATGATCTGAAACTAGCAGGTACCATTTTTGAGAAATTAAACGAAGAGAACCTGCGATCGTCTACGACCTCTGCTGGCTTGGTAGCAGCATTAGCATCTGATAATGCATATGCAGTGGAGCACCATACGACACTGCTTCCTTCAACAGACCGTCTCGTTGACGGAATTAAGGTGAACGAGCTCATATTCTCGGGCATCTTGATTAGTCCCAGACATTCTACGTTCGAGAAGAGGCTGTCGTGCAATGACAACAGTGTTGAAAGGGCTACCAAAAAGCGAAGGGGAAAGCTGCCAAAAAATATTGTGGAAGGTCAAGCTCCAGATCCGGAAAGATGGCTCCCCTTGCGCGACAGATTGACCTATCGACCAAAGGGTAAAAGGGGGCGAAGGAAAGCGGCAGAATTCACCCAAGGCGGCTTGGTAAAGGAGGAGGAGACAATCGGTCTTGTTGGCGGCGGAGGCGTCAAGATAGAGAAAGCGGCAGCTTGCAATGCATCCAAGAAGAAGAAGAAGACCAGGAAGTGATTCTGTGGTGTCGCTTGTGGGCCCTTTCGGCCCCCTTTTGGTTACCTTGGTATGTGAGTCCACGCGAATTAGACTATGGTGCTAGAATTTTCGACATCTCTATTGGCTCTGCAATAAATATATCAGAGATCCGAGGCATGTCAACTTGAAATTGTGACCGCGATGTGGCAGCGCAAGAAAGCTTTGGAGTTAAAAGAAGAGCTTGATAAATAGCACCACTTCAGTTGAAAGTCGCACTCCGATACTGCCACAGTACACGTGGACAGTTTTCAAACGGCACGAAAGTGCCAGTTAAATCGTGGTAGACGTCTACCACAGTCGCACCCGTTGTGCATGAACCGATGCTATGATAGCCTGTTGTTATGAACACAACTTAAGTGTTCGCAGTTAATGGCCGTATTCAAGTCGTGTCACGCCATACGCTATCTAATAGCTAGTGGAAAGGCATTAGAATGCTTCTCATTCTCGTGAATCCATAAGCGAACTATTAGACATTTCACTGAGGATGATATGAATTCACCAGAATGAAGAATAATTTGGGCAAACTAATTCTTAGTGTTCCCAGTTTTGCGCTCACGCAGTCACAGCTTGAATATGATGATTGGAATATGCATCATGATCCCGCTGCGCATTCGCTCCCATATCATTCGAGTCGTGCTTTTCATCACTCTTACTGCTTATTTCTGTCGCTTCTTCCAATCTAACCGATGGCTCACTACCAGAATAGGAGCTTCTGATATCAAACTCAGTCACCCTGTTCGCTGCGACTTGCGTTGTCTTTCGGTTCTCGGTAAGGCTGATCGCAGTCTCACTCTCTCCGTCAGAAACGACAACTGGTTCCACACCTGATTCATCCCTCCAAGCATGAGCTGATGAGCGTTCCCAATGCAAGTTCCCAGTGTTTCGTGCCATTGCAGTACCTGCACTCGCAGCTGAACTTCTCCTGCTATTTGATTCGTTGAATACTAAAGGCGCTTCCAGAGCCGAATGACAATCACAGTCATGCTGGTTGCCAACCGCTGAGGAGTTAAGAATCCGCTCTGTCTGCAACGAGTGCGGCTGCTTTCGTGATAAGATCTTGTCGTCCTGCGACAATGTTTGCAACTCTGCACCCAAATTAATTACTGAAGCCTTCTTCCCGTGGACTACGAAGCTTCCTGTTCCACGGGATAGCATTCCGTCTTGAGATTTATCCTCCAGATGTCCCCCGGTTAGGGTGCCGGCATCTCGACCTTTTTTGCTGCGATGGTGTGATAAATGTCCGGCACTCTCTCTGAGAGTTCGCTGTAGACTTCGTCTGATTTTGCTCCTTTCCAGCTTCTCTCGATCTGTATCTGGCGCATACTCCAAGCCTTCAGCTGGTGCAGACGCCACGGCTTTGTCCATTGAAGTTTGTCTCGATCTCGCCTCCCATAGTCCAGCCTGCTTTAAGAAATCACGCTCATCAGCATCGACATCATCACGGTTGTCTGGTGATTCAGAATATGCTATAATTTTTGCATCACCAACAGGGTTATGATGGATAGCATCGGGCGATGGCGCTGATTCCTGGCTTATTGATGCGGCGAGGTTCGTCGCTGATCCATGTTCAGTTGTCGCAATAGGAACTTGGGAAGATGTGGTTTCTTGAGACTGCGGAAGTGGCCGACAAGTTGCCTTTAAGGGTGAATCTGTGCCTGGATTGTTCCCAATCGAGCTCGAGATGCGGGACATGGAGCTTTCTGCGCTTGAGCTCTGGGAACTACGTTCGATGGCGGCTGGACCTCTTGATTTCGATTCAGTTCGGCTCACTATGGGCCTTGATACTGCTGTTGAATTGCCTGAATAGGTTTGCATATCTGCATTGTGCAAAATGGCTTCATCATCGGCCAAATCCTGCATCAGAATATCTCGGTGACATCTCTCCCGCCAAATCTCCATGCGAGCCCACCTCAGCTGGGCGGACAGACGAGCAGCCGCCAGTAGCAGCTGCTCCCTTGTTCTTGGCAGGATGGGTGCAAGGATTTGCAGGTGTCTTGCGTTTCTCAGCTGTTCTTCTAGCTGCTTTTGACATTCGTCGACCTTTTTATTAGCCTCAAATATTTTCTGTTGCATACCATCTCTTCTGGCAGCTTGAATATCTTCGGCCATCTTCCGATCGATACGCCCTCGTGCAATTGAGACTAGACCAGTTGGTGTCTCTATTGTCTGCGTGCCATCAGCGCTATCTAGCCGTCGTATTCCACGTCGCCCCTGACCGTCGTAATGGGAGCCAACGACTCCACGCATACGAATTCCTGAAGTCCGGAACGCAGCAGCATAATTGAGTTTGGCAAGCCAGTCGTTGCGTTCTTCTTCGCTATCTGCCAGTAGAATTTCGTCCACTCCTCCTTGTCGTACATAAACAAACGCATTTTTGTGCTTTTTATAGCTGGTGTCGAAGAGGGCAACTGCAGAATGCGTAGACATTAAGGCGTCTGGTTTGAATTCTTCAAGAGGTGGTTTGAAAATCACTGGAATGCCGTCGTGACCACCTTTGAGATGATTGTCGTACTGATGAATCAAGTTCTTCACCCAACTCGTGTTTCGAAAAAAGTACAGCTGGGCACCGGTCAAGATAGCTCCCCATTCCTGCCACGGAGAGCGAGCTTTTCTTTTCTTGGTGTCTTTTCTCCAGAGCAGCCCAACTTTGGTCACTTTAATGTCTACTATTCCGGGATGCGCATCGTGAGGATTGGTAGCCGTTTTTTCAGACATAAAAGCATCGGGGCGCGATCTGGCCGAAACAATTTGCAGGACTCCTGTTTTGAAGAACGTGTTCTGCAAATCCCTGAGGTTGAAAGACGGAGCGGTCCCAAAGTAAGTGTAATGGTCATCCAGATGCATTGCGTCCTTCAAATTAGGTCTCAGGGCGTCCAGATTCCCGTCTAAAATCAGTGTGTACGGGTCGATAGGTTCTTTCGCAGCTCTCTTTGTAGATTCGGCTGCACTAATGGAAATCTTTTGCTTTCGTGTCAACTTGCTCAATTGAGTGCGCTCGCTCGCCAAGTCCAGGTCGTCTTCCACATAAATGAACGGCGTGTAGGATATGTTGTCGTAGAAGCATTCCAGAATATCATCAAAAATTCCTTCTCCCCGCGTGTTCTTGAGATAATCAGATTTCTGCATCTTGTGCCTGTTGTTCTTGTTGAACACATCGGTGTGAAGTATTAACAGAGAAAATGCTATGAAATAGGCTTGATCAGGAGACGAGTAAATACCAGGGTTGCACTCATAGTATCTGTTAGCAAAGGCCTGTAAAAATCGATCGATTTGCTGTGTTTCTTTAGGAAGTTCAGCCTCCATCAGCAATTTTCTGATAGCCATATCCATTGGATCACCAAAGAAACTAAAGCTGCGCATGTAGCTCCTCAGCACTGAACCTGAAAAAGCATCGGTGCCCTTTGCCAAAGCAGACGCAATTGCACCGCGGGTCACTATTCCCTCGAGACGAGTCAAATATTTCGCAGGAGACTCGTCATCTTGTCTTTCAGGTAAAATAACAGAGGTCCTCGGCAATTGTAGTGAATTACTTTTTGAACCGCTCGAGCCAGGCGTTGCCGGAGTCAAAGTTCCCTGGCGACTGAAATCAGAATTTTGCCGTATTCGGCTGAGTCCAAACAAGTCGCCAAAACTTTTTCGACCAGTTGATGTCGAGGTTCGGGTTGTGGGAGGCAGCAAATGGTCATCCTGTGAATTTCTCCCCAAAGAGCCCATGGTTGAGGATCGGCCTCTGACCAGAGCTGTGCCGGTAGGCGAAGACTGGCCGGACGGACACGCGCTTCCACGAGCTGATGAAGTCGCAACCACACTATTATGCGTTAATTGACAATGTTCTGGCACATCGGCGCCAGTTTGCGGGGTTGTAGCACTCTGCGATGACGGTGGTCGAGACGTTGCCGCCAGGGACGCCGTCGACAAATTCGTGCTTTTGGCTGAACGTTTCTGGGGAAGATGAGCAAGCGGGAATAGCGGCTGTGGAGGTCTCTTGCTTCTACGCAGTTTCAGAAACGGGGCTGAGATGTGAGACTTCCTCGGAGTCGCTTGAGTAGATTGACAAGCACTATCAGCAGTCCTTGTGTCATGCCGCGTAGACTCTGACTGACGACGTGTAGATGTGTTCAGTGAGGTATCACCTGAGCTTGTAGTTGCTCTGGTCGAAGGGCGATGGTGTCCTTGCCCATTTGTCTCAGTCATCGGCTGGCTGGGCCCCTCGAGTGTCGGAAGCCCTTCCAAGGCGTCTCTACCCAAATGAGGACTACACCTATTTTCATCGGAGAGTGCATCGCTAGAGCGGCGGAACTTGGCTGCAAGATTCATTCGAGACGTAACTTTTTTTGGTTTGATAACATTGGTCGATGGAGCAGTCGTAATAATTGCAGGGGCTTAAGTAGAGGTGGTTAGTTCTCGTTTGCCTTCGTCAGCCAACAGCTACACAGCCAAGACGCTTGTGACCTACGTTGTGGAATTGGCGGTGGTACTTCGGCCTGCTGTTTCACTCTTAGTGATAGTTGAGAGTCCGACGCGTTTCGATATCTCATAATAGAGAACCGGCGAGATTTATCTTGCCTCTCGGAGTCGGAGGCTAACTGTTCGGAATCAAATGTGCACTGCTGAGACGTCATGGTCATATCTTCGTCCCCTTTCGCTTCGAATTCTGAAAGTATTGGTGTAGCAAGTTCGCCGTTGTTACCGTATTTTATTTGCGGCTCTTTGAAAAGCGTATGCCGTCGAATATCCGTCTCGCTGGCCATGTTACCTCGACGGCGAAGGAAAGGCATAATAATGGGCGATTCGCATGATATTTGACAGCGCTTTGCCGCTGTGTGTTAATAAGGTAGTGCAGACCGTGGCTAGTTGGCTAGTCTTGTCGAGCGAGGACAAAAGTTATCAGAGAGTCTGATCTATTTGGAGTTCGGGGTCCGTCTTCCACAGTCGAACCAACAGGACCTCTGCCGACTGCGATGTATTTCGCATCTGCTCTGAACACCTAGAAATTGAAGAAATTGTCAACTTGAGTTGGTGCCGAAGAAAATACAGATAGAGATTTGTCAAGCTCCTCGGCGAGCGAAATTTATTGTCTTGATTTCGAATTGCTAGCGCAAATGACTGCACCACGCAATGATGAAAGTAGTGCGAGAATAATAAGGGGTTGGTAATCAAAATGCACAAGCAATTCAGTTCCAGCAGAACGGACCCTATAACTGCTACGGCAGACACAAGAATCCCCTGGAATCGTAACGCGCCAGCCGAGGTTCCAGTTGCATCTGGATTCCATTAGTGCAAATCTATAGTAACAGGATCTATTAGCTCTTATAAATACTCCGCTTAACATCGATTTTTTGAAGGTATAATAAATAGTTATAAGCTTATAATTAGGCCTCGATAGACTTCCGCTAATTAGACTATAAAATAGTGGAATAACTATTATATTATTCTTTTAGTACTTTTACTTTAAAAACTCAAAAAGCAATAAATAAATTAATTAATTACGCTAGCTACTTAAGCAATTAGTTCTGAGCTATTGTGATAGATTTAAGCTAGAAGATTAGCCTCTATGTTACGTAACAAAGCGTAACTAATTACAACTAGAATAGTAGGGACGAATTTAATCTAAGAGTCTATTTAAAATTAGAATAAACTATAGTAAGTAAAATTAGAATTAATATAATAAAGTAGTTAGAAACTATTAATAAAGTATTATAAATTATATTGTATATTAAAGTAAATTTATTATTAAATTAATATATAATTTATAATAAAATTATAAAGAAAAAAAGAATTTTATTTATAAATAAAGTATTCTGTTTTTTTTTTAAAAAAAGAAAAAGTCTTTGTTTAATAATAATATTGATTCTTTATTTAATTAATATTTAATTTTAATTATAGTTTTCCTATTTAATTATTATTATTATTAGCTTTACTAGGCAAGGTAAATTAAAGTAATACTGTAAAAAAGGCGCGAAAAATAAGGTTAAAAGGCCTATATATAGATATTTAAAATATATAGCTAATTTTATTATTTTTTTCTTAAGTTTTAAATATAATAATAGTTAATAATTTAATATAATTATATAGTTTTTTTCAAAGTTTTATAAAATACTAAAGTATTTTTATACTTTTAATTTATAAAAAAAGTACTTTTGAAATAAGTTTAAATAAATATTATTAAAAACAATAGCATTTCTAGGGGTTTTCCCTAGTTATTAGTGCTCTATTATAGGCCCCTAATATAGGGCCTTATAGGGGAAATTAGCTTAAGGTAACTTAGCTATATTATATATATATATATATACTACTAACTTCCTAGTCTATAATTAGTTAGTAAATTTAATAGCTATAAGAACTTATTTTTCTTAGACTATTTAATTAAATAACCCTTATTTTAGTATATATAATAGCTATTAGCCTAGCTTAGTAAATATATATAATAACTTTCTAAGAATTAGATTTTACCTATATTTTTAGGTATAAATTAAAGAGTTATATACTATAGAATTAAAAAGTAAATATAAGAAAAAAAAGGCTACTTATACTACCTAACTTAGCTACCTTATAACTAGCTTTAAGGCTACTTTATAAAATAATTAAAGATTTATAAAAAGTTTTATAACTAGATTCTTAGTTACTAAAATTAGGGCTTTTAAATAGTATATTTAAATTATTTTTAATTTTTTAAGTAGTATATAGTATTTTAGAAAAGAAACTAAAAAATATATATATTAGTACTTTATTTATATAGCTATAAGTCTATTTTTTTATTTTCTTATATAAATAAATTTTATAAAAAAATAAAAAGTAATATATAAGCTTTCTTTTATAACCTAAATTTATTAATAAAGTTAGTAAGTATATAAGAAAAGAAAGAAAATTTCCTTTTATAAGTACTTAAGTTATAATAAACTATTAAAATAGCTTATAGCTACCTATAGCTATAAATTAGTACTAAATATTATATTTTTACTATTTTATTATAAAATATAAAGGTTATCCTCTGCAAACTAGGCAAGACTCTAGAAGAACAGTAACGCATAGGCGTATAGTAGCCTATTTCTCTCCTTAGTATAGTTAGGAAAGTACTTAAAGTAGTAGTAGTAATATAGCTTATTAATATAGCTAAAGAGGGATATATATTACTAAATATATAAATAAGTAACTAAATAAATTATTTTACTAAGGTTATACTTAGTATATTTATAAAGGCTATATATATAGTATAGTACTATAGTAGTATTACTTTATTACTTTAATTAAATATATTAACTACTTTTAATATAGTTTATTACTAATAACTTATTTATATTATATTTAAAGCTAGTATACTTACTTAAATAATAGTATAAACCTATACCTTTATTACTAATTATCTAGTATATTTATTTTTTAAAAATTAAATAATAAAGGCTTTATTTATTACTATAGAGGTTTTATAAAGGTTATTTATATTCCTTATTCTCTTTTTTCTTTATATTATACTATTATATAAAAAGCTTATTATAATATACTTTATACTTATTTTTAAATTCTTTAATAATACTAATATACTTATATATAGCTATATAATAAAGAAAATATAGTAATAACTTAAGGTAATATAGAGTATTTACTAAAAATAGTCTTAAAAGTTAAGTCTTAAGTTCTACCCCTAAAAAAGTAAGCTAATATACTTTACTAAATAGTATATAGCTATTATAACCTTAGTTTAACTTAGTATTATTATAATATAGCTAGTTTAGTTTATATACTTTTTTAAAGTTTAAATATACTATAAGCTATACTAATAAGTATACTAAAAGTAAGTTAAATTAAAGCTAAAGTAGTAATACTTTATTTTTAAAGTACTACTAATATTAATATAAAGTTATTTCTTTTAAAACTTTAAGCTTTTTTATATATAGGTTATTTAAACTATTATTATATATAGTATAAAATTATACTATACCTTTATAGCTTTTAAAGAGTAAGTATATAATATTATTAAGGTATTTATTATAAAATAATTAAAAAGTTTTTATATTATTACTAATACCTTTAAGGCTATACTATAAATCTTACTTAAAACTAAAGTAGCTATTATCTTTCTTAATTTATATCTTAATTTTTATTTACTTACTTTTTATAAAAGAATTAAGTTAAATAAAATAATAAAGAGAATTTATAATACTTATATAATAATAATAGCTTATCTTTACTAGTATTTATATAGCTACTATAAATACTTACTTTAATATAATAACTACTCTAATTATATACTATTCTTAAACTAACTCTTTAAATCTTTAAATAAATAATTATTTATATAAGCCTTAGCTTTAAAATAAAAAAATAAATAATATAAGAATAAAACTAAGATATATATATACTATAATTACTATAATTATATAGTAGCTAAGTATAAGCTAAATTTTATTATTATAGCTAAGATTATTAAACTCTATATAAGCTTAAGTAAGTATAAGTTCTTTACTCTTACTGAATTATATACTAAATATATTAGCTTAAATTCCTATCTTTATTATTATAATATTCTTAAAGTAAACTTATTATAGTATTAATACTAAGTAAATAATAAAGGCTTTTACTATATTATTTTTAAATATAAAAAATATAACTATCTTTATTTTATTATAATAAGCCTATCTTTACTTTAGAATTATTATAATATTTATATAGTATTTAATTTTAAATAAACTATAATAACTTTTATAAAATAGTTTCTTAAAACTAGTTATTTTTAATAGTTTTTATTAGCTTATATACTAAAAACTAAATAAATAAAGAATATTATAGAAATAATTATATAAGATATAAGGGTAGTAGCTATACTAATACTAGTATAGGGTTATAGTAGTTATATAAATAATAAGTAAGTATTAAAAGTAATTAATTTATTATAATAAAAATAAAACTATAGACTTATAGCTTTATATTATAATTATAATAATACTATTACTACTTTATTATTTACTTTACTCTCTTTAACTTAGCCTTTATTTCTTTATTAATATTATTATTATTAAGTTCTTTTACTTTTTACTATTTATAACTTATATTATTATTAGTATTTTATATTAATATTATAATAATACTATAAGTAACCTATAGAATTTTATTATTTTTCTCTAAGGTATTTATAATATATATAAGCTATAGTAGTATTTTAGTTTAAATAGCTAATATCTCTATATTACTACTACTATAAACTTATAATAATTTACCTACTTTTTTAATTATATTAAAGGTTTTATTAATTCTATACTTTACTACCTTTTAAGTAGTATTATATATAGTTTTCTACTCTAAATTAGTTCTATACTAATACTAACTTAGTTCTTTATTATACTTATATTAATATCCTTCTCTATAGCTTTATAGTATATATTCTTAGTATAAGTAAAGTAAGAAGTATATAGCTAGGTATATATAGGATTAAGCTACTAGTAAATTAGTAGTAGTACTAGATTAATATAGAAATAGTATTTATACCCTTTTTATTAGCTTAAGACTTATTTATTTTTTATAGTAATTTTTATAGCATTATAATTTTCTTATTTATTCTTTAGTTTATAATTAAACTAAAGCTAATATAATAGTATAGTAAGGAGGGAATTAAAAGTATACTTATATTTATAGAAAGGTTATAAGAAAGAAAAAAAAAAAAAGGTTTTTATTAAGAAAAAATAACCTTTTTACAATACTCTTTCCCCCCCTCTCTTTTTTTATATAACTACTAGGTAGCTATTAATAGTTTATATAGCTATTATAGTAGTTACTATAGCTAGACTTTATAACTAACTCTAAGTTAGAACTATAAGGCCTTTATAATAATAATATAGTAACTAACTAAGCTACTTAGGCCTAAATAATCCTTACTTATATTTTAGAAAAATATAACTATACTTCTCTAGTAATACTAGCTATATTTAGCTAGTAATATATCTTTTTCTTATAATTAATACTAATTATAGGGCCTTAGTAGCCCTAGTATATAAATACTATAGTAGTATATAGGTTTTCCCCTCTATACTAGGGTTTTTCCTATATAGTTTAAGTAGCTAAGGTACTAGACATTAGGCTAGTTAGTAGCCTATCTAGAGTATAATAATAATAATTATAAAATATAAAGTATATTCTTTATATTATAAGTTATATAAAAGCTTTTATTTAAATTTATAGCTAGTAAATAACTATAGCTATTATATATATATTTTAATAAAGCTTAGTATAGAGTATATAAAAATAATAGTAAATTTACTATTTTTAAGCCTATTAATTTACAAGATAAATTTTTATTTATAGTCCTTAATTTCTAATAAATTATAAGCTTAAAAAAGATCTTTTAAAATTAAAAAAACTTACTAAATTTTATATATATTACTATAAATTTTTATTTATACTAAATATTTTTAAACTTATAATATAAAACGTTTTTTCTTTTATAAAATAAAAAGAAAATTATAAATAAAGGCTTATTTTTTTTATAAAAAAGTAAATTTATAACTTATATTCTTTACCCTATATTATACTATATTATAAATTAAAGAATTTAAAAGCTTTTCCTTTTTTAAAAAATAAAAGAAAATTATAAATTATTAGTATTACTAAGTAGGGTAAATTAAAGTAGTACTATAAAAAAGGCATAAAAAATAAGGTTAAAAGTCTTAATATATAGATATTTAGAATCTAGCTACCTATAGTATTATAAGTAAAGGTATATATATATAAGGCTATAGGCTATTGCATTACCCTATACCCTTCTTAGTATAGCTGATAGAATTATATATATTTATTTTAGCTATACTAAGGTTACTCTATAACGGAGTAATTCTAATATAAATAATGTTTATATTTTATAATATAATAAAAAATTACTTTTTTACTATTAAGACTTATAAACTATATACTTTATAAG
This sequence comes from Claviceps maximensis, assembly GCA_018360255.1. NCBI lineage: Eukaryota > Fungi > Ascomycota > Sordariomycetes > Hypocreales > Clavicipitaceae > Claviceps > Claviceps maximensis. Next base: position 13,964 of record SRPZ01000191.1, read on the forward strand.
TAAATTTACTAAATTCTTAATTTATTAGTAATTTATTTACTATAAATTAGCTATTATAAATACCTAAGAATAGTAAGGCTAAAGCTAAGGCTAAGGTTAAGGCTAAAGTACTATATAGAACTTATTGCTAACTTAGGCTAATTAAGTAACTTAGTAAATTATAAACTAAAATAATATAAGTAATACTATTATATAATAGCTATAATTTCTTACTACTCTATAGCACACTAGTTATACACTATGGTAACCCTTATAGGGATAGTAGATTTAATTTCTATATAAGGTATAGTTTTTCTTAGTATATATAGAGTATACTAAGAAAGACTAGACTTTAATTGCCTAAAAAGAGGCTAAGAAGGGACTTTTTTTTAGCTAATTAGCGCTTAGTTAATAGAGATAAAGTAAGTATAGTCCCCCTACTTTTTTTTACTTATTAAGTAATATAAATTAGCTACTTTTATACTATAAATAGGTAGAACTACCCCTTAGCTCTTAGGTTATAAAGCTAGTTTATAGCAATAATTACTAAAATAAAATAAATAAAATTAGAATAAAAGTAGGAAATAGGAGGGTTATTATTAGAATATAGAGTATAGAATAATTAAAGAAAAACTAGATTTTATAAAAAGGAAAGTAAGGCTTAAAGTAGTTAAAAATAAAAAATATATTTAGTAAGGTTTTTTATTTTATTAAGTAACTAACTAATTAGCTAGCTAGCTAGCTAATTAGTAACTAAATAAGGTTTTTCTTAACTAAATAAAATTTAGGAGTAGAGGTTCTAGATATAGCTAAGTATAAATTACTTAAATAGCTAGTATAATATATAAATAAATACAATAATTTCTTACTACTACTATAAATTTATAAAGATTAGCTCTAAAACTAGTTTAGAAGTAAAACTTAAAGCTTATTATAATAAATAATTTACTTACTTTAAAGGGCTTTTCTTTATTAAATTCTTTTAATAGTTTTATTATTAAAGATTTTAATAAAAAAGCTTATAGCTTCTTAAAAGCTATTAAGTTAAAGGGGCTAGAGAACTTTACTTAATAGAAATAAGCTTTATTTATTTAATTTAAAGCTTTAGAAATGCCTTAATTTCTAAAAAATCCTAAAATTAATAATAATTTTAGTAATTTAAATTAAGCTATAATTCTTACATTATTAAAAGATAGCTATATAAAAGGGCTCTTAAATACTATAATTTAGTGAAGAATTCTCTTAAAAGTTTATAATTTACTTATAAGGTAGTATTTTTAAAGTGCTAAGATATAAAAAAGCTCTTTATACTTTTAGTTCTATACTTTAAATTTTTAAAATTATAAGAGTACTCTAAAGGCTTTTAATATAGTATTTAATAATTTGCTTACTAAACTAGCTATTTTTAATATTTTAATAGTAGAAGTTAACTAAGTAAATTAGTATTTATAAGCACTAAAGTTAACTTTTTCCTAATAAGTGTTACGCGACGAAGCGTGACTAATTGCGACTGTACTAGTGGGGATAAATTAGGTCCAACAGTCTAAGCTAGAATTAGGCTAAACTATAGTAGGTAAAATTATAACTAATGTAGTAAGGCAGTTAGAACTATTATTAGTATATTATAGCTTATACCTATTCTTATAGCTAATTTACTACTAAATTAATATTATAATATATAATAGAATTATAAGGGAATTTAAGGAAAAATCTATTTATAATAATAAGGCATTCTATTTTAAAAACTAGGGATAAAAGGGTAAGTCTTAGTTTAGTAATAATACTAATTCTTTATTTAATTTATATTTAATTCTAACTATAGCCTTTTTACTTAATTATTACTATAATCTAAGAGACTATTATAATATTCTAAGACTTTTATTATATAATCACCTAAGAAGATACTATAGTTAGACTATATTAATAGCTTTATAGTAAAAGCTATACTACTTTATAACTAAATAAATTATTATTCTAAGATTTATAGTAAAATAAAAGTACTATTTTACTTATTATAATAACTTCTCTTACTTATATTAATTGCTTTTTTCTTTTAATACTTTTTTTTACTTACTATTTAAGTTAGTTTAATAATTCTTTTTTATTTTAGTCTTTTCTTACTAATATTTTAAGAAGCTATATTTACTTCTAAGAAATCTAATATTATAGCTTAAAAGACTATAGTAATTTAGTTATTAAATAATATTTAGCTTAGCTCTTTTATCCCTATATACCTTATAAAAATTATCTAAATAAATAGTTAGCTAATATTTTAAATTACCTTTTTGTATAGTTTTAATAAGCTAAGTATAATACTAATATATTTTAATTTATATATAAATTTATACCAACTATAAAATAAAGTAGCACTAGATTAGTTATAGTCTTAAACTAGTCTACTTTAGTTACTATACTAGTTACTAACCCTTAGACCCCTTATTATTACTATAAATATAAGCTATTATTCTTTACTAAAAAAGTAGTTATATTTACTCTTTTTATAGTAAAATTTAGAGGTATTATTAAGTTATATTATAATAAAGTAAAGGGTAAGGCTTTTACTACTTAAATACTAATAATAGGTATTTATTTATATTCTATTTTATTTTCTTTAAGTTATTACTAATTTATTTTAATAATTTATTATTAATTAAAAAAAGAATTTATAATTAAATAATACTAGGTACTTCTAATAAAATATACTTTATTTAATTAATAACTTATACTTTTTTTAGCTAATTTTATACTTTAGGCTTTATAATAATCTTATTTTATTCTTTATTACTTAATATTTAATAATATTCTTTAATTAATTAAGAGGTATTTTATAATACTTAAATATTTAACTATTAGTTATATTTAGAAGGCTATTTCTTTTATTTTACTAAATAATATAATTTTTATTTAAAAAAATAATATATTTTTACTTTTTTAACTTCCTATTTATTAGGATTATTATTAAGTTTTAATATAAATAATTTAGCTTATTTACTAATATTTTTTAAGTTCTATTTTTTAAGAAAACTTTTATAAAATATATTATATATTTATACTAATTAATTTAGTAAAGCTAGTTTATATATTTATTAATTAATCTTCTTTAAAACTTAAAAAGGTTCTAAATACCTAAGTAAAAGCTTCTAATTTTATTTAAATTAAAGGTTCTTTATACTTAAAGCTATAAAGTTTTCTCTTTTAAATAAAAATTCTTAGTATTTCTTATAAAAATATTTTAACTAAAACTTAATACTTTATACTTATTATACTTTTAATTAATATTAAAGCACTTATAGCTTTTTAATATATTCCCTTACTTTAAGTACCCCTTCTTTAAAGATATTATCCTTAATTAATTAAAAAGTTAAATAATAACCTATTAAAGCTATATTTAGGCTTTTATTTATAGTTATATTTTTTATATTATTATATATAAATTACACTATTTTTAGAAATATTATCTATATATATTTATTATTTATTATAAAGATATATAAATAATATTTTAATATTTAGTTTACTTACTTTATTTATTTATTTATTTAAGGGTAAAAAGTAATAAATAATTAATACTAAACTTTAAATATAAAGCATAAATCTAACTAAAAATTACTAATAAATAGTGTTTTTTAATTAGAAATAATACTTATTAATATATTAAATACTAGCTTTATTTTCTTATAAAAAAGTTCTATAAGTTTAGTAATAATTATCATATAAAAAATAGATAGAAGTATTATATATTTTATATAATAATTTATTATTACTAAAATTATACTTATAAGGTTTTTTAAATAGTTTAAGAAAGACTTATTATAAAATCTATAGAAATTTCTATTTATAGTTTTATAAGCCTTAAAAGGTTTTAAAGCTTTTTATATAGCTTATATTATAGTACTATTATTCTTTAATAAAGTATATATAATTAAATATATTTTTTAATATTAGTATTAATTTTTAGCTAATAAAACTTTCTTTTTATAAGTTTAGAAGTTTATTTTATATTAGAATATTCTATTAGTAGATTATTATAGTAAATTTAAAAAATAAAATCTTTTAAAACTTTTAAATTGAAGATAAATATTTACTTATAATATTTTAAGATACTTTATTAGTTTAATAATTAATTTTACTCTTAATAACTATAAAAATTCTTTATTTTCTTTTAGATTTATATATTTATTTCTTATATATTTAAGACTATTTTTAATAGTAACTTTTTATTATTTTAGTAATATAGGTCTTTATTTTTTTTTATTATTTTAACTATAATTTAATTAAAAGTAAGTAATAAGCCTAACTTCTTTACTAAACCTTTTTTAATAAAGATTGTTTTTTATTTCTTAAGGGATTTTAAGTCTTTACTAGGTTTTTTATTATATATAGTTATATTAACTTAAGTAATCTTTTTTTAAAGCTTTTAAATAAAATTACTATAATTTTCTTCTTTAAAATAATAATTAAGTTATTTTAATAGTATACTTACTAAATTTAATATACCCTTTTTATACCTAATTATAAAGTTATATAAAGTAAGAAATATATACTAGTATAATTAATAACTATTTAGCTTAGGTATTTTTATAAATAATTATAAGTTTAAATAATTAAATAAAACCTTAATTTTATTTAAAGTACCTTTAATATAGTATTTTTAATACTAAAATAACTTAATAATTATTAATATTTCTTAGTTTAATATACTATATTATACTTTTATAAATTATAGTTTTCTAAACTAAAAAGCTATAAAATAGTATTTTTCTTTTAAGTTAAGCTATAATAAAATACCTAAAATAATAGAATTTAATATATTAGTTTTAATTTAAATATTAAAGCTAGAATTAAAGTAATATAATAAGGGTACTTATATAAATACTTTTTTAAGAGTTTTAAATACTATTTATTTCTAATTATTAAGTTCTATAAACCTTAGTTTTTTACTATCTTTACTTTTAATACTATTAAGGGAGTAGTAATTATTAAATATTCTTAAATAAAAATTATAAAAACTAAAAAAGACTTAAATATTTTAAAATATTTTTAGTTTAAGTTATTATATAATAATAGCTATATACTTTTTATTTATTTTAACTCTATCTTTTAATAATATAAATCCTAGGAATTTAATTTATTCTTTATAAAACTTATACTTTAATTTATAAATATAAAAATTAATATTATATAATTATATATGTTGGTATTCCTAAGGATTTGCTAGATATTTATTGATAGGAATACATAGTCTTTCTGTGTAAGATTTAGATTACTAGGCAGGGCTATAATTATTATAAAAGAGTCTAATTTCTATAATAATCTATAGTACCTAATAAGGCTTTTTATAGCTATAGAAGGCCTTATAAAATACTATTAAAAATACCGCTTAAGGTAGTGAAAACTCTATATTCTAATTAACTAATTAGATATGCTAGATCCCTAGGTTACCCTACGGTGGAATCTGGTCATTCCTAGTGGTTCTAGGCATTGTTAGTTATCCCGGATTGTGCAGCGATTCCAATAATATAAGAACCTATTTTAAATATTAAATATACTTTTTTTATTTCTTAAAAAATACTAAAATATTATTTAAATAAATAATATAAATAATATTATTAAGCTTATATAATACTTAATTAATATAGTGCTAAAATATAGCTAGTATATTAGTTAATTTAAATAGTATTACTAAATATTTATAGTGCTTATATTTTATTTAAAAAGTAGTTTTTTACTTATTACTTTCTTTAATTTAAATATAATAATAAGCTTTTTTAATATTTAATTTAGATAAAATAATTACTTTTAATATTTAGTTTAAAATTTTTATAATAAGTAATAATAAGTATTAATTTTTAATTAAAACTTTATTTAGACCTTAATAATTAATATATAATTATAGTAATTTATTCTTTTTTAGAATAAATAAAATTAATACTCTTACTGTTAGAATAGCTGCATAATCCGGGATAACTAACAATGCCTAGAACCACCGGGAATGACCGGATTCCACTGCAGGGCGACCTAGGGATCTAGTATATCTAATTAGTTAATTAGAATATAGAGTTTTTACTACCTTAAGTAGTATTTCTAATAGTATTTTATAAGGCCTTCTATAGCTATAAAAAGCCTTATTAGGTACTATAGATTATTATAGAAATTAGACCCTTTTCTAATAATTATAGCCCTACTTAGTGATCTAGATCTTACATATAAAGACTATATATTTCTATTAATAAATATCTAGTAAATCCTTAGGAATACTAACACTAATTAGTGAGTTATATCTATTCTTTAGATATATTATTCTATAGATTTGTAAGAAATTTATAAGAAGAGATAAATTTCTATCTATACTAAATAGGGAAATTTTGTGCTAAAAGAAGTGATTCTTACTAGATAACCTGTTAAAAGGTTATTATACTAACTAGCTTTAAGGCTCCTAGAAAATATTAATATATCTAATTCTATCTTCTTAGTTAGGAGATCCTAAGATAATTCTATTGTAATTTATACTATTATCTATAGGAAAACTATTGTTTATTTAACTAACTAACCCTTTATTATACTAAAGCTTATATAGGGATTACTAGACTAGAATGTAATATCTTAACTAAAGCCTATTAAAACCCTATAGAATATCTAATTACTAAGATATTACACTATAGAAGTAATAAGGACTTCTAAGATATAACTAGAAACCTCTATTAAAGTGGTATTAATACTGCTTTACTATAAGTACTATAAGTGTAAATCTTATTAAAGTCCCTTCCCCTAATTCTTTAAAAATACTTAAGGAATCTTATATTAGAATGGGAAAAATGCATAGAAAATAACCTAAGCTAATAAGATAACCTATAATATATTACTAATTAAATAGCATATATATTTAATTACTATAGTATATTTAAATAAAAAGGTCTAAAGTTATATAATACATTCTATAAAGACTTTAAAGGATAGACTACTAAAGACTTTAGCAAGATTTACACCCTCTTAAGAAAGGATTTCTAAGACTTTCTTATTAAAAATAATATGCCTATTAGGATTGCCTATAGCCTCTATATAGCTACTACACTCGCTAAACTTATTAAGGCTAATAAAGAGTAAATTAAGACCTAGTTCCCTAGTTAAGCTACTTACTATTAACTAAAACCTACGATTCCTATAGCCCTATAACTATTAAGCCTAATCTATAGTATCTAATTAATTAATTAGCAAATACTAAAAGAAAATAGGTTAATTATACTACTAATCTATTAGCAATAGGATATGTAGAAAACTAAGTTATTACCGCTAATAATAATAATAATAGTAATAACTAATAACTAAATACGTTATATTCTTAGAGAAATTAATAAAAGCTATATAGTTAATAAGAAATATAGCGGAAAACTATATAACTTTATTGTGCTAAAGATAAATATCTTTAAAGACTAATATATATAAAATAATATTTTAGAGATACTATAGGTAAGAGTATTCCTAATTATACTAAAAGAAGATACCCTTATTTATTATCTTAATAAACTTACTAGAAAAGAGCTAATAATTAGAGAACTTACTAATGCTATTAAAAACCACTTTAAAACTAAGAGTAATTAGCAGTTTTATTACATTAAATAGAATAGTATTTCTCTTTATAAAATAATTACTAAGAACCCTAAGAAAACTAAGCTTTAATGCCTTAACCTAATACTTAACTAGCTTTGCTAAATCTATTATAGAATCTTTATAGCTTTTATAATAAATACTAAACTTTAGTAATAACTAATTACTACTATTAGTAATATATTAGAATATAAACTCATAGTATTTAACCTCACTTTAACTTATAAAGGAGTTATTAGAGACCTCTAAAAGTGCCTATATACTAAAGAATTAATCATAATGTCTTAGTATATAGCTTCTATATAATAACTAAAGGAAGTAATAAATAAGACAATATTTATAGATTAACGCTATAAGTAATTATCTAATTAGCGCCTAAGTAGCTAAATATAATAAAAAACGCACTTTTTCTATAAGTACTTTATATACTATAAGAAAGGATATTAGTTAATATTTTATATAAAGTAAGAGCAGTAGAAAGCTAAAGACTTATAGTAATAAAGTAAGAACTATAAGGGTATACCCTTTAAATGCGGATTTAATGCGTTTTTACTTAAATTTAAGGGAGAACCTAAGGCCTCTAGCGCTATTAAAAATAACTACCTAGCTTAGAAGGTAGCTAATGCCTTTATTATAGAAGCTTTAAATAATACCTTAACTCCTAAGCTAATATATATATAATTCTTTATATAATTACTATTAAATCTACCTATACTATTTAATTAGGTAAATTTCTATAAGAAATTATTACCTTCTTAAGTAAAGTCCCTTTTATAAATACTTAAGAATAATATAGCTAACTATAAGAAATTTAGTACTAATTCTATACTATAGGGAGAATCTCCTAAGATAAATTATTTTATTATAAAAAACTAATATTCTAGTAATATTTTTTATAGAATTATACTAAATACTAGAGTAGCTAGGATTTTAATAGTAGGAATATAGTAAGCTACTACTTTATAGAAGCTAATGCTATATCTTAAGATTAAACTTACTAACTAATATAGAGTTAACTTTAGCGCTAGTTTAGTAACTTCCTTAGAAATCTTAAGAGTTCCTATACTATTTAGAGCTATTAATTTCTATATTCTTAACATAGCTACACTATTCTTATTCTATATATTAGATATAGATTAGATAAATATAAAGCTTAATAACCTTAAAAATATACTAATTTAAGGCAAAAAAAAGGTCTTTATTATATAGAAATAAGGATATCCTTAGTGGACTTTATAGGTAAATAAAGCTACCGCTTTCTACCTCTTAGAAGCTAAAATCTATTAGCTTTATTAATAATTTAGCTATCCCTTAGTTATATAACTTATAAAGCTCCTAATAAGAGCTAGTAAGTTAGTATTCTATAGGATAATTAAGAGATTATCTTATAAATACTATTAATATTAAATCTATAGTAAAGCCCTAGGAAGGTTTAAGTTTACCCTTAAAGATAATATAGACTTTAACTATAAGATTATTATTAATATCCTCTAAATTAATAATAAACCTATACTATATATAATTAACGCAGTAACTATGTTCTAAGCTATATACTTCCTTAAGCCCTAGAAGCAAAAAGCCTATAATATATAGAATACACTAAAGGAGTGCTAGATTAATAGTTATTTAGGCCCTCTAAATAATATTATTTATAATGCTAAAAAGAACTTTACTTCTATGGAATTCTAGTATATTATGTGCTAAATAGCTATTAATATAGAAAAGGTTCCTATTAAAGTATATAATAGTATTAGAAAGGTTAAAAGATATTATATTCTACTCTAAAGAGTATATAATATTATTAAAAATAAGGTAGGAGACTGCCTTATACCTCCCTAAAGACTATAGATAGCTATTAAAGCTATTAATAATTCTACTAAACCTAATAGTCTTATACTAACTTTACTTATATTTAGAGTATATCTATAGATATTAAATAATTCTCCCCTAAGTCTATTAGTAGTGTAAAAAGCGGCTTTATTAAGGAAAGCCACTAATAAAGCTTAGTATTGCTTTATAAGGAGGCAAGTAATTAATATGCTAAATATGTAGAATAGCCTAAATACCCTACTATTATATATACTTCTACTACAATTAAAAGTCTATATTTAGTGTAAAAAAGGAGGTTAGTAAGGTCTATATAGATTACTTTTATTTAATTATAAGACCTATACCTTAGATTTACCTTATAGTTTAATAAAATTCTAGTTAATAATAGTTAAGCCCTACTACTATAATATAGAAGAAGAAGTAATTATAAAAAACTATAAAAAAGAGGAGAAAATTAAGAATACTAATAAGAATTAAGGCTAATTACCTATATAACTAGAATATTATAAATAAGGATAACCCTAGAAGCACCCCCTAATTCTAAACTATAAGAATAGAGGAATTAAAGAGAAAACTAGTAATAATAATAAGAAGCTTAGCACTATAAGCTTCCTTATAATAAAGGAAAAAAGTAACTAAAAACTAGTAGTTAACCTTTAAAAATAAGGGATAATTACTACTAATAAAGAACCTTTTAAAGCATTTAATTAAATAGAAATTAAGGCTTTACTAGCTAGAGATATCTTTAAATTCATTATTTATAATAAAAAGAAGCATAGAAATTAATAGCTCTTTTATTCTTAAATAATAAGAGAAGTTAAGGGAAAAGGCACTCCTAAGCCTTATAAGAAATTAAGACTTATAATATAAGGGCATAGTAACGTTAAAAAAGCGTAGATTCTAACATAATCCCTAATGATTTAATATGTAAGCTAAAGACTAATTATTACTTTAGCCCCTTCTTTAGCTAAGGACTGTATTTTTCTATAGCTATAAGACATTATATAAGCGTATATTTAGTTAGAAACCCCTATTTCCTAATAGCTTCTAAAATAATTAAATGCTTTAGTATAATTAGTATATAAATTAATAATACCCTTAGTCTTAGTAATAAAAAGTTTTTTAAGACTAAGAAGACTAAGTTAAAGAAAGTAGGATTTTTAGCAAAACTAAAGTAAATTCTAATGCTAATAAAACCCCTTATCTTTAATAGTTATATTTTATATAAACTTAATAGAAACTATATTAAACTCCATTAAAAAGGTTAAAGTAAGAAGCTTAAAGTTATTAACCCTAGTAAGCTAATTATAAAGCAGTAATATATTAAGTAAAGAGCGTAAGGTGCGTATATATTATTAGTTTATTAACTAGAGGCTGTATTTAACCTCTCTATTGCTACTTAGGCCTAAAACCCTAATAAATCTAATGTAATTAGATTAAATAAGAGGATTTAATAGCAAATATAGCATTATAATTATAAATTAAAGTATATTCTACTTAACCTTACTACCACTACTCTTTATATCTTTATAAATAGTTTCTTTGTAAATAATAAGGACTTAAGCTTATAAATAGAATATATAATTATTCTTAGTAATAAAGAGAAGAGGAATAAGGTAGAATTTATACTAAAAGGTAATATTATAATATATAGCTTAATAAAAAGTAAAAGAGTTATAAGGAGCGCTCTTACCTCTAAGCTATATAGTATAGTCTAGGGCGCTAATATTGCCTATATAATTAGCATAATACTGCAGACTATTATATAAAAACTATGGAATTTACTAATACTAATAATTATTTATATAGACTCTTTTTTGCTATATAAGTGTATTATAAAGCTTAGTATAATAAAAGAGAAAAGGCTAATAATTAATATTATAGCGTTATATTAATTATATAAAAGGAGGGAAATTAAAGAGATTAGATAGATTAATAGCAATAATAATATCGTAGATACTATAATAAAATTATCTCTAAATTAGGCCCTTAAGGTATTTATTAATAAAAATAGAGCTATAATTTATATAGAAAGGCAGGTAAAGTAGATAGAGAAAAGAAGGAATATATAGAGAGACTAAACTAGAATACTTATAGCTAAGTATCTAATTTAATAATTAACTATAAGTTTAATGTAGGAATATATAGTAATTATAAGCAATTCCTCTCTTTCTATAAAAGAGAGAATTCTAAGTATTAAAATCACTATATAATCTAGGCTAACTAATAATACCCAGAATTACTAGAAATAACTAGATTCCACTATAGGGTAACCTAGGAATCCAGCATATCTAATTAGTTAATTAGAATATAGAGTTTTTACCACTTTAAGCGGTATTTCTAATAGTATTTTATAAGGCCTTCTATAGCTATAAAAAGCCTTATTAGGTACTATAGATTATTATAGAAATTAGACCCTTTTCTAATAATTATAGCCCTGCTTAGTGATCTGGATCTTACATATAAAGACTATGTATTTCTATTAATGAATATCTAGCAAATCCTTAGGAATACTAACACTTACTAAGCTTTTTAAATATTAAATTTAACTAAGTTTTAGATTTTTATTTAAATATTCTTATAAGCTTTTTAATTCTATTAATAATAATAAATAAATAAAGCTATATAATAATACTATATTTAGTTTTAATTTAATAGTATAATTAGTGCTTTAATATATAGGTAAATCTTTTATTAATTTAGTTTTAAATATATCTTAAAAACTCTTTAATTTCTTTAAAATAATACTAAGGGCTATAGATTCTTTTTAAGTATTATTTTTTTCTTTAAATAATAATAGTTTTATATTTTTAAATACTATAAGTATATAAGTTAATATAATAGCCTTTTTTAAGAATTATTTTATACTTAATAATATTAAATATTTTTACTTTAAATTAAACTACAACTAATATATAAAAAGATATAGAAAAATATCTAAATTCTTAAGAGTTAATATTTTTAAAAATATTAACTCTTTTTTAATATTAATACTAATATATTATTAAATAACTGTTTTTTATATACCTTTTAAATTAATTAAGAATAGTAGTAAAGTCTATATATTTTTTATATATATGCTTTTATTATTTATTATTTTAATTAAATACTTATTTTCTTTTTTTTTAGTCTTTATTTTATAGCTAAGGCTAAATTAATTATATTAATCTTAGTATAAGTATTAAAGTATACTATTATTTTATAGGTTTTTTATACTTAAACTTTAGCTTTAATCTTAAATTAAGGTATTACTTTTAGTAAAGATTTAGTTAAATATTAAGTATTATACTTAATTTCTTTTCTTTTTTAATTTTATTTTCTTTTTTCCTTTAGCTATTATACTTACTATCTTAGTTATAAGCTTTAAATAATCTAATTAAATATATTTTTCTTTATTATAATAGTAATAAGTAATTATTAATTTTCTATTTTTTAATTTTATATAGTTATTATTATTTTTCTTAGAGTTATATTTTTTCTAATATTCTTTAGTATTTTAATCCTTTTTTAAATTATAATATTTTTCTTAGTAATTATTTTATTTTATAAAAAATACTTAATTACTTATTTTTCTTAAAATCTTTACTAATTTTTTTTATTTTTATTATATTTATAAAGCTTTCTAGAAATATATAGCTAATTTTACTATTTCTTTTTATATTTTAGATATAATAATAGCTAATAATTTAATATAATTATATAGCTTTTCTTTAAGCTTTATAAAATACTAAAGTACTTTTTATATTTTTAGTTTATAAAAAAATACTTCTTAAGTAAATTTAAATAAATATAAAAATCTTAAGGATTTTAAGTTTCTTTTTATTTAGTAATTTTTAGTTATTATACTAGCTAAACTTCTTAATTATTTAAATTTTTAATAAGAATATAGGTTTATTTAATAAACCTATTTTAAGTATTTTTTTAATTTTATTTTATTAAGTTCTTTATTAATAAAGTAGTTTTACTTTAATTAATACTTAACTTTTATATAATTATATACTAAAATAATTTTTTAATAATTCTTATAGTATTATTTTAGTGCTTTATTAAATACTTTTTAAAGATTATTAATTTAATTTTCTTATTTTTAAAAATTAGTATTTAGTTTAAGTTTTTTAATATTATTTACTTTAACTTTCTTTTTTTAATTATTTTAAAAGTTATTAAATAATTAATACTTAGTTTTATATTATAGCTAAGTTTAATAACTTTATAATTTTTTTTATAATTTATATTTATAAATATAAAAATATTATAATTCTTTAAGCTATATAATTTTTTATTAAATTACTTATTTTTTTATAAGTACTTCTTTAGTAGTATTTTTACTTTATTATAAATCTTAAAATAATAATTTATTTAGTTATAAAGTAATATAGCTTTTACTATAAAGCTATTAATATAATTTAACTATAATATTCTCTTAAGTAATTATATAGTAAAAGTCTTAGAATATTATAATAGTCTCTTAGATTATAATAATAATTAAATAAGAAAACTATAGTAAGAATTAAATATAAATTAAATAAAGAATTAGTATTATTACTAAACTAAGACTTACCCTTTTATTCTTAGTTTTTAAAATAGAATGCTTTATTATATATTAAATAGATTTTCCTTAAAATTCCCCTATAATTCTATTATAAATTATAATATTAATTTAGTAGTAAATTAGCTATAAAGATAGGCATAAGCTATAATATACTAATAATAGTCCTAACTACCTTACTAAATTAGTTATAATTCTACCTACTATAGTTTAGTCTAATTTTAGCTTAGACTCTCGGACCTGACTTATCCCCACTAGTACAGTCGCAATTAGTCACGCTTCGTTGCGTAATAAAAAGTATATAAATAAAAAATATATAGACTTTATTATTATTCTTAATTAATTTAAAAGATATATAAAAAGAAGTTATTTAATAGTATATTAGTATTAATACTAAAGAAAAGTTAATTCTTTTAAAAATATTAACTCTTAAGAATTTAGATATTTTTCTATATTTTCTTATATATTAATAGTAGTTTAATCTAAAGTAGAAATATTTTATATTATTATAGTAAATTAATAATTATAACTATAAAATCTAATATATTTTACTAAACCTTTTATTAGTAGTATTATATATATTTATTAATAGTTCTTTTATAAATAATAAAAACCTATTTATAAATTAGGTTTATAATAATTCTTAGTAATAAGAAAAAAAGAAATTTAAGTGTATTAAAGTTTAACTTATTCTAATAGCAATTAAAGAAGCTATAGAGCTAGTCGTAAGTAATAGTATTTTATCTCTTATTATTATAATAATAGTAATTATTAAGACTAGAATTTAAGTTAGGTAATTTATATTTATTTTTATAACATAGACAGTTTAAGAAATATTTTTATATTTAAGAAAGAATTATTCTATATAGTATAAAGATTTACTTAAATTTCTCTTATATTTTCTACTAATATGTACTCTTTTTGTATAGTTATAAAGTTATATTTCAAGAACCTTCGAAATATTTTCCTATAATTTATACTTAGGAGTATAATATTAGTAAATCAAACTATATTAAAGCTTTGCATTATGAATCTCATTAGTTATATCCTCTTTTCCTGCGCGTTCTGAAATCCAATGAATGATGTCGTCTTGAAACACATCTTTACAAAAATCGGCATGAAGTTGATGATAGGCCCCGTCATACAGTTTCGTAGTCTTATCAATCACGTTGTACTGGTTCTGAAGAAAGGTCACTGCCGCATTGTAGCTGCAAGCCTGGTCTTTTGTTCCATGAGCAAGCAAGATGCTCCGTACATGCTTCCCAAGCGTGAAGCTTCCTGATGATAGCAGTGCAGTCCTGTCCAATAGCGACGCCAAGCCCTCCAACGTTCCTGTGTTGTGACAAAGAGGATCTTCCCGCACTGCTCGAACGACAGCCTCATCACGGCTGAGATACTCTGGTGGAACAACGTGCTTAAGCTGCTGCCTGGGCAGAAGTCGACCGATCCATCGGCCGACCCAAACTTTTATACTGCTAGGTTCCTCACCAGTGGGAAATCCAACAAAGGGGCATTCAAGAATCCACCCCCGAACTTGACTGACAAGATCGGAATACTGTGGATCTCCGGCCAGCATCAAGATCTCGCCGCCGCCCATTGAATGACCCATGACAAAAAGAGGCACCATGGCAGCATCGGGTTGGGGTGGAAGTTTATCTTGAACAAAGGCAGCGACGTCGGCTACGACCCGTGCAGTTGGCCCCGTAAGACCCTTATGAGCGCGCTTGTTGACGCTTCGACCCCAGCCTCGCTGGTCCCAGCCGAAAACTTGGATCCCGGCCTCTGCCAGTTTCGGGAAAAAATCGTTATAGCGATTGATATGCTCACTGAAGCCGTGAACAAATATCAGCTTGGCAATGATGGTCCCATCCGGCTGGTGCTCGATATTGTTAGTACCTTTTTGAAAGCGAATAGAAATGATTGCCGGCCTGATTGCTGCGTACGGTCCAGGTTTTGGAGTACAGTGTGACATCTTCATGCATGAACTGACTTTCCGATACCCTAGCCATTGTGTTGACCTCTCGATGACACTAGGGGTTGCTGAAGACGAAGAGCACTCTTTCTGCCCAGTGCAAGACGTTCACTAGCAGCGGTGTCAGACTAGACATAGTGTAATTTGTTGATATTTCCCGTTGAAATTCTGATTGACTGACAATGTGACAAAGGTCTTATCTTGAGATATTCGCCTGAGTAAAGAATTGCACCCCCTATTAAATGATAACAATACGCGGAGGGTATGTAGCGAAGGGGAAAACTGATATCCAGAGCTAAAACAAGTGTGCAATGTCCCGTATCCTAGTTGCTGCCCTAGCATTAACACACTTAAACGGCTAAGCTTATAGCCCTGTATTAGGGGCAATCCCTCTAATATAACTACTATTGATAAATTAGCATTATTAATGAAATTCCAATCGAATTATACTTTCTATAACTTTAGCATATTGTAATAGTTACTTAAATAACAGAGATAATATATTATAATAGTCTCTTTTATAATAATAATAATTCATAATAAATTTAAAAAGAAATCGCGTTTTTATCTATACTACTATAGTAACGTAGAAATAACTTAAAACTACTTAAAAATAATAAAAAAGAATTACTAAGTTTCTTTATTTTTACGTTTAATAGTATACTATAGTTAAAGTATAAGTATAATAAATAATATAATTTTAATAAGTATTAATACTAATACTTATAGTTTTATATAAAGTTATTGAAAATAATAGCATTTTTAGGGGTCTTCTCTAGTTATTAGTGCCCTATTATAGGCCCTTAATATAGGGCCTTATAGGGGAAGTCAGCCTAAGGTAACTTAGCTATATTATATAAGTATATATATGTTACGATAGTCTCTTGGATAACAGTGACGATTAGGCAAGAAGATTATAGTTAGAATTAAAGATAAATTAAACAAGGGACTAGTATTATTACTAGATTAAGACTTACCCTTCTATCCCTAGTTTTTAAAATAGAATGCCTTATTATATATTAAATAGATTTTCCCTTAAATTCCCCTATAATTCTATTATAAATCATAATATTAATTTAGTAGCAAATTAGCTATAAAGATAGGCATAAGCTATCATATACTAATAACGGTCCTAACTGCCTTACTAGATTAGTTATAATTCTACCCACTATAGTTTAGTTTAATTCTAGCTTAGACTCTTAGACCTAACTTATCCCCACTAGTATAGTTATAATTAGTTACACTTTATTATATAATAACTATCCCCTCTTTAATTAGACTTTATTCTAAAGTTAGGATCTTATAAGTAAGGCTAGGTTTATATAATATTTACTTTTAGGCTTATAAAGTAATTTACTTTATGCTTATAAGCTTAGAAAGAGCTTATATTATAGTTATAGTTATAAATCTATAGTCTTAGCTAGGGTTTATAAGAACCCTTAATTCCTCTAGGGCTATATATATTTTTTCTTTCTTCTTTATTATCTCTTTTTTACTTATTATAATAACTTCTCTTACCTATATTAATTATTCTTATCTTTATTACTTTTTTTTCTACTTTTATTTAGGTTAGTTTAATAACTCTTTTCTATTTTAGTCTTTTCCTTACTAATATTTTAAGAAGCTATATCTACTCCTAAGAAAAATAATACTATAGCTTAGAAAACTATAGTAATTTAGTTATTAGATAATATTTAGCTTAGCTCTTTTATTCTAGTATACCTTATAAGGATTATCTAAATAGATAGCTAGTAAATATTCTAAATTACTTTTCTATATAGCCTTAATAAGCTAAGTATATTACTAATATATCTTAACTTATATATAAATTTATGCTAATTATAATATAAAGTAGCACTAAATTAGCTTTATAGTCTTAGACTAGTCTAACTTAGTTACTATACTAGTTACTAATCCTTAGACCCCTTATTATTACTATAAGTATAAACTATTATCTTTTATATAAAAAGCAGCTATAATTACTTCTTTTATAGTAGAATTTAGAGGTATTATTAAGTTAAACTATAATAAGGTAGAGGGTAAGACCTCTACTGCTTAGACACTTATAGTAAGTATCTATTTATATTTTATTTTATCCTTTTTTAGGTTATTACTAATTTATTTTAATAGCCTATTACTAGTAAAAAAAAAAAAATTTAATTTAATAATACTAGGTACTTCTAATAAAATATACTTTACTTAATTAGTAACTTATACTTTTCTTAGCTAACCCTATACTTTAGGTTTTATAATAATTTTACCTTATTCTTTATTACTTAATATTTAATAATATTCTTTAATTAATTAAGGGGCATTTTATAATACTTAAATATCTAATTATTAATTATATTTAGAAGGCTATCCCTTTTATTTTACTAAATAATATAGTTCTTATTTAATAAAATAATATACTTTTACTCTCTTAACTTTCTATTTATTAGAGTTATTATTAAGTTTTAATATAAGTAATTTAGCCTATTTACTAATATTTCTTAAGTTCTATTTTTTAAGAAAACTTATATAAAATATATTATATATTTATACTAATTAACTTAGTAAAGCTAGTCTATATACTTATTAACTAATCTTCTTTAAGACTTAAAAAGGTTCTAAATACCTAGGTAAAAGCTTTTAATTTTATTTATATTAAAGGTTCTTTATACTTAGGGTTATAAGGTTTTCTCTCTTAAATAAGAATTCTTAGTGCTTTTTATTAAAATATTTTAACTAAAACTTAATACTTTATATTTATTATACTTTAAGTTAATATTAAAGTGCTTATAGCTTTTTAATATATTACCTTACTTTAGGTACCTTTCTTTTAATAAGGTTATTCTTAATTAATTAGAAAGTTAGGTAGTAACCTATTAAAGCTATGTTTAGGCTTTTATTTATAGTTATATTTTTTATATTATTATATATAAATTATATTATTTTTAGAAGTATAAGCTATATATATTTATTATCTATTATAAAGGTATATAGGTAATATTCTAATATTTAGTTTACTTATTTTATTTATTTATCTATTTAAGGGTAAAAAGTAGTAAATAATTAACACTTAACTTTAAATATAAAGTATAAGTTTAACTAGAAATTACTAGTAAATAGTATTTCTTAATTAAAAATAATACCTATTAGTGCGCTAAATACTAGCTCTATTTTCTTATAGAAAAGTTCTATAATTTTAGTAATAGTTATTATATAAGAAATAGGTAGGAATATTATATATTTTATATAATAATTTACTACTACTAAGATTATATCTATAGTATCTTTCTTTTATATAGTTTAAGGGAGACCTATAATAAAATCTATAGAAATCTCTATTTATAGTCTTATTAGCCTTAGAAGATTTTAAAGCTTTTTATATAGCTTATATTATAGCGCTACTACTCTTTAGTAAATTATATATAACTAGATATATTTTTTAACTTTAATATTAATTTCTAGCTAATAAAACTTTCTTTTTATAAGTTTAGAAGTTTATTTTATACTAAAATATCCTACTAATAGATTATTATAGTAAATTTAAAAAATAAGATCTTTTAAAACTCCTAAATTAAAGATAAATATCTACTTATAATATTTTAAAATACTTTATTAGTTTAGTAACTAATTTTACTTTTAATAGCTATAGAGATTCTTTATTTTCTATTAGGTTTATATATCTATCTCTTATATACCTAAGACTATTTCTAATAGTAACTTTTTACTATCTTAGTAATCTAAGTCTTTATTCTTTTTTACTATTTTAACTATAATATAGTTAAAAGTAAGTAATAAGCCTAACTTCTTTACTAAACCTTTTTTAATAAAGGTTTTTTTTTATTTTTTAAGGGATTTTAAGTCTTTATTAGCTTTTCTACTATATATAGTTATATTAACTTAAGTAACCTTTTTTTAAAGCTTTTAAATAAGATTACTATAATCTTCTTTTTTAGAATAATAATTAGGTTATTTTAATAGTATATTTACTGGATTTAATATACCCTTTCTATACCTAATTATAAAGTTATATAGAGTAAGAAATATATATTAATATAATTAATAACTATTAAGCTTAGGTATTTTTATAAATAACTATAAGTTTAGATAATTAAATAGAACCTTTATTTTATTTAGAGTACCTTTAATATAGTATCTCTAATACTAAAATAATTTAATAATTACTAATATTTCTTAGTTTAATATACTATATTATACTTTTATAGGCTATAGTTTTCTAAACTAAAAAGCTATAAGGTAGTATTTTCCTTTTAAGTTAAGCTATAATAAAATACCTAAAATAGCAAAATTTAATATATTAGTCTTAATTTAAATATTAGCTTTAGAATTAAAATAATATAATAAAGGTGCTTATATAAATGCTTTCTTAAGAGTTTTAAATGCTATTTATTCCTAATTATTAAGTTCTATAGACCCTAGTTTTTTACTATTTTACTCCCTTTTAGTAATATTATTAAGGGAGTAGTAATTACTAAATATTCTTAAATAAAGTATTAGTAGAAATTATAGAAGCTAAGAAAGACTTAAATATCTTAAAATATTCTTAGTTTAGGCTATTATATAATAGTAGCTATACGCTTTTTATTTATTTTAACTCTATCTTTTAATAATATAAATCCTAGGAACTTAATTTATTCTTTATAGAACTTATATTTTAATCTATAAATATATAGATAAGTATTATATAACTATTTAAGAACCTATTTTAAATATTAAGTATATTCTTCTTATATTTTAGAAAATACTAAAATATTATCTAAATAAATAATATAAATAACATTATTAAGCTTATATAATGCTTAATTAATATAATACTAAAATATAGCTAGTGTATTAGTTAATTTAAATAGTATTACTAAATATTTATAGTGCCTATATTTTATTTAGAAAGCTATTTTCTACTTATTACCTTTTTTAATTTAAATATAATAGTAAGCTTCTTTAATATCTAATTTAAATAAAATAGTTACCTCTAATATTTAATCTAAAATTTCTATAATAAGTAGTAATAGGTATTAATTTTTAACTAAAACTTTATTTAGATCTTAATAATTAATATATAATTAAAGCAATCTATCCTTCTTTAAAATAAATAAGATTAGTGCCTTTACTAGGCTTTTTAAATATTAAATTTAACTAAGTTTTAGATTTTTATTTAAATATTCTTATAAGCTTTTTAATTTTACTAGTAATAATAAATAAATAGAGCTATATAGTAGTACTATGCCTAGTTCTAATTTAATAATATAATTAGTGCCTTAATATATAGGCAAATCTTTTACTAATTTAGTTTTAAATATATCTTAAAAACCCTCTAATTTCTTTAGAATAGTGCTAGGGATTATAGGTTCTTTTTAAGTATTATCTTCTTCTTTAAATAGTAATAGTTTTATATTCTTAAACACTATAAATATATAAGTTAATATAGTAGCCTTTTTTAAGAATTTTTTAGTGTTTAATAATATAAAATATTTTTACTTTAGATTAAACTACTATTAATATATAAGGAGGTATAGGAAAATATCTAAATCCTTAAGAGTTAGCATTCTTAAAAGAATTAACTCTTCTTTAGTATTAATACTAATATATTATTAAATAACTTCTTTTTATATTTCTTTTAAATTAATTAAATATAATAGTAGTGTCTATATATCTTTTATATATATACTTTTACTATTTACTATTTTAATTAAATATTTATTTCCCTTCTTTTTCTTTAGCCCCTATTTTATAGCTAAGGCTAAATTAATTATATTAATCTTAGTATAAGTATTTAAATATACTTTTATTTTATAAGTTTTTTATGCTTAGACCTTAGCTATTACGTGCTGGAATGAGTTTATAAGGGCTTGTATTCGCTATAGTCGTTAACTAATGGCTGTAGCAGACCTTTTACTTAGTGGTATAAGCGTTAGTTTCTTCTATAATAAGTAGTAGTAATTATATATGCTCTAAGCCTATAGGTTTAAGTCCTAACTATATAAAAGCCTAACATAAAATTATAGGAAGGAGGTCTCTATAGAGCTAGCTATAAGCTTAGATAAATTTTAGTAGGGGTAGTCTAAATTACCCTAGACTACTTAGTGCTAGCTATATACTAGTTTTATAGGGGGTTTAAGGCCCCTATATTATTTATACCTAGCTTAGAAGAATCCCCCTTTAATTAGGCTAAGCTTAAGACCCTTAGCTTAATTAAGCTAGTATAGGACTGCTAGTTTATATTCTATCCCCGGCACCTATTATGTGCTAGAATAAGTTTATAAGGGCTTATATTCGCTATAGTTGTTAACTAATAGCTGTAGCAGACCTTTTACCCAGTGGTATAAGCGTTGGTTTCTTCCGTAACATTAGCTTTAATCTTAAATTAAGGTATTACTCTTAGTATTATTTTAGTTAAGCATTAGGTATTATACTTAACCTCTTCTCTTTTTCTAATTTTATTTTCTTCTTTTCTTTAGCTATTATACTTATTATCTTAGCTATAAGCTTTAGATAATCTAGTTAAATATATCCTTCTTTATTATAATAGTAATAGGTAATTATTAATTTTCTATTTTTTAATTTTATATATTTATTATTATTTTTCTTAGAGTTATATTTTTCTTAATATTCCTTAGTGTTTTAATCCTTCTTTAAGTTATAATATTTTCCCTAATAATTATTTTATTTTACTAAAGATACTTAACTACTTATTTTTATTAAACTTTTTACTAGCCTTTTTTATTTTTATTATATCTATAAAGCTTTCTAGAAATATATAGCTAATTCTACTATTTCTTCTTATATTTTAGGTATAATAATAGCTAATAATTTAATATAATTATATAGCTTTTCTTAAAGCTTTATAAAATACTAAAGTACTCTTTATACCTTTAGTTTATAAGGAAAATACTTTTTAAGTAAGTTTAAATAAATATAAAAATCTTAAGGACTTTAAGTCTCTCTCTATTTAGTAATTTCTAGTTATTATACTAGCTAAACTTCTTAATTACCTAAATCTTTAATAAGAGTATAGGTCTATTTAATAAACCTATTTTAATTATTTTTTTAGTCTTTTTTTTTATTAGGCTCTTTATTAATAAAGTAGTTCTATCTTAACTAATAGTTAACTTCTATATAATTATATACTAGAATAATCTTCTAATAATTCTTATAGTATTATTTTAGTGCCCTATTAAATGCTCTTTAAAGATTATTAATCTAATTTTCTTATTTTTAAAGGTTAGTATTTAGTTTAAGTTTTTTAATATTTTTTACTTTAACTTCCTTCTCTTAACTACTTAAAGAGTTATTAAATAATTAATGCTTAGTTCTATATTATAGCTAAGTCTAATAATTCTATAATTCTTCTTATAGTTTATATTTATAAATATAAAGGCATTATAATTCTTTAAGCTATATAATTCTTTATTAAACTACTTATTCTTTTATAAGGGTTTCTTTAGTAGTACTTTTACCTTACTATAGATTTTAGAATAATAATTTATTTAGTTATAAAGTAGTATAGCTTTTACTATAAAGCTATTAATATAGTCTAACTATAATATTTTCTTAGGTAATTATATAGTAGAAGTCTTAGAATATTATAATAGTCTCTTAAATAATAGTAATAATTAAGTAAGAAGATTATAGTTAGAATTAAAAATAAATTAAATAAGGGACTAGTATTATTACTAAACTAAGACTTACCCTTTTATCCCTAGTTTTTAGAATAAAATACCTTATTATATATTAGATAGATTTTCCCTTAAATTCCTCTATAATTTTATTATAAATTATAATATTAATTTAGTAGTAAATTAGCTATAAAGATAGGTATAAGCTATAATATACTAATAATGGTCCTAACTGCCTTACTAGATTAGTTATAATTCTGCCCACTATAGTCTAGTCTAATTCCGGCTTAGACTCTCGGACCCGACTCATCCCCACTAGTACGGTCGCAATTGGTCACGCTTCGTCGCGTAATAATATATTACTAACTTTTTAGTTTATATTTATTAGTAAGTTTAATAGCTATAAGAACCTACTTTTCTAAAACTATTTAAATAAATAACCCTTATTTTAGTATATATAATAGCTATTAGCCTAGCTTTATAGCTATATATAATAACTTTTTTAGAATTAAATTCTAAATATATTTAAAAGTATAACTTAAAGAGTTACTTACTATAGAATTTAAAAGTAAATATAAAGAAAAAAAGGCTACTTATATTAGCTAATTTAACTACTTTATAACTAGCTTTAAAGTTATTTTCTATAATAATTAAGGATTTAGAAAAAGTTTTATAATTAGATTTTTAGTTATTGAAGTTAGGGCTTTTAAATAGTATATTTATATTTTTTAATTTGTTTTAGTAATATATAGTATTTTAAAAAAGAAACTAAAATATATAGATATTTATACTTTATTTATATAGCTATAAGTCTATTTTTTTATTTTTTTATGTTTTTATATAAACAAATTATATAAAAAAAAAACTTCTCGCGAATTCGCCCGCACCGCTATAGCGACGCAGAACCGACTCAAAAACGCTTAAAAGTTGCAAAAAAAAAAATAATTATCACATCCACTTGCCCTATACTCTAATAGCGCTTTAAAGCCAGAGCATAGGCGTAGTGGATATAGCAATGCTAATAGATATTAATGCTAGTATATATAGTCTTATATAAAGTATACACTACCTACTTACTAGCTAAGAAGGTTTTATAATAGGTAGTTATATTATATCTATACTACTAGTGCTATAAGTAAAAGTGCTAGATTACTTATAGTAAGAATTTAATAAATTAGTTAAATTAGTTCTAAAGTCTTTACTAAAGAGTATATAATTAATTATTCTCTATATAAATAAAGTTATAAAGATATATAGCTAATATAGCGCCCTAGTATTTTTAAACTTAACTTTAACTACTCCCTTTTCCTTAAACCTAAATAATTTAATTACTATAAAAAATCTTAAAAATACTATTAAATACACTATAAAGAAGGCACTTAATACTACTAAAACTATAGTAATACTAAGCTAGGTAAATATTATAGCTTAAGGCACTACCTTAGCCTCTCTCCCTCCTAGCTATATTACTACTATAGTAGTGCCTCCCTAAGTTTACTATAAAGCTATAATTAAAGGTATAACTATAGCTAAGGTAGCCTAAAGCTATTTTTTTAAAGAAATTATTAATACTATTAACTATACTACTAAGACTAATACTATAGTAGTAGTAAGATAACTTTATAGTAGTAATACTATTATTATATTTTATAATATAGTAAAGCCTTATATTAAGAATATATTCTAAGTCTAAGCTATTTTTAAAGTAAAAGTAATGCTAAACTACTATACTTTTAGTATTATTATTAAAGGCTTCTCTACTTACTATATATAGAACTAAGCTACTAATACTATACTATAAAATATTATTACTATAAATAGCATTAGATTTATAAAGGTTATAGTATAGAAACTATATAGTACTACTATAAGGGCCCTACTAATTATAGAAGTAAATAGAGTTAATATAGTAAATAAGCTTTACTATATTAATATTATTTATAAAGCTAAGATTTTTAAGGCTAAGCCTTATAATAAAGCCCTTTACCCTTACTAATACTTTAGCTACTTTAAATTTAGCTATATTATAGTATACTATAGTATAGCTTTATACTATAGCTAGTGCGCTACTAAATATTATAAGGAGGGGGAAACCTCTTACTTTATATTAATAGAAATAATATAGAAATACTATATTAACTACTTAGACTTTTACCTAGTATAGTCTAAATAATATAGAATAATAAATAAGTAGTAAATATATGCTTATACTATATACCTAAACTAGCCCTAGGCCTTTACTATACCTCCCCTATCCCTTAAAATAAATAGTTAGGTAGAGGTTAAAAGCTACTAATATTAGGTAAGTAACTCTTTATTTAGGGAGGCCTTATTATAAAAATAAGTTAGTTACCTTTATACTTACTTACTAAAAGCTTACTTAAAGTCTATTTCCTATACTTATAGCCCTATAGAGATATACCTTAGTTAATACACTACCTTTATTATAAACCCTAATATACTAAGCCTTACTTAATAAACTATTTAATATATAGAATTAAGGTTATATACTAGAATATATAGAAGAAAATATATCTAATATATATAGCCCTAGAATCCTAGCTTAGGACTAATATTATAATAATTTAGGAACCTAGCCTTACTAAAGGCTATCCCCTAAATCCTAGCTTTAGTTCCTTTTAACTTATAGCTTAGGGAGGCTATATAGTAATATATATTAACTATAGATATAGACCTATATTATAGTTAATATAGAGTAGTACTAACTAGTATATAATAATACTAAATAATTTTAATATATATTTTATATACTTCCCTTTATATAGCTTAAAATAAGTAATCTTACTTATTAAGCTTATAATAGCACTAGTATAGAATAATAGTATCTTTATTAGGGATTTTAACTAATACTACCTACTTTAGAATTAATATAGCTAGACTTTAGTAAAATATAATATACTTTTAGTAATAATAAAGTAGTAGTAGCTTAGACTTACTATACCCTAGGGGGAAGTAACTTAGTATATATAAGAATAGTATAATAGCACTATTAACTATATATAGGCATTTATAAATACCTTTATTAAATACCTTAGAGGCCTTTTTATAGCTAGCTCTAACTATATACTATAACTAATATATATTAGTTCTAAAAAATGCCCCTATTATAGTTAGGAGGTTATCTTTAAATAGATATTTATAGAAGACTACTTTATTACTATAAAGGTAGTATAATGCTTTTACTTTAAGACTATTAATATTCTACTTCTCTTACTTAGTAATATTAATAACTTTACTATATAGTTAATAGGTAAGCTTTATACTATTATAAAGCTAGTAGTTTTAAGGCAGCCTAAAGGTAGCTTTAAACTAAACCTATAGTAAAACTACTATACTAAGGATATAGTCCTTAAAGTAAGAAAAGTATAATATTAATAGTAATTATTATATATAGATAAGAACTAATGCATTGTAACTAAAGTAGAGGTAAACTAAGCCTAAGTTATTTATAATAAGTAATATAGTATATAGTAAGCTATAATTAATATAGTAACTACTAAATATAGTAACCTTTAAAAGCTAAAATATTAGGCTTAGCTATAGAGTAAACTCCTACTAAAATAATAGTATATTTTACCTCTCTTATAAGGCATAGGTTTAAATATTACTACTACTACTACCTATATAAAGAAAGTAGCTACCCTTACTAAATAGTTTTTCCCTACTTTATAAGCCTATACTAATAATATTTTAGCTAACCTTAGTAGCTAACTTAATAATGCCCTATTTCTAAAGGTAGACTACTTTAGTATAAATAAAATACTAGGTATTATAAAATACCTCTTTAGCTAGAAAGTACCTAGCCTAAATAAGCTCTCTACTAAATTCCTTAAAGTTTATAGTAAGCTACTTACTAGTGCCTTAGTATATTTTCTTAATATATACTACTAAGTTAGACACTACCTAGCCTTATTTTAGTAAGTAAAAGTTATTATTCTTTATAAGCTAGGCAAAACCCTAGAGAAGTAGTAATACACTAAAGTATAGTAACTTATCTTATTTCTTAGTATTATAAGTAAAGTATTAAAAGCAGTAATTATAGTATAGCTTACTAGTATAGTTAAGAAGGGTAATATACTCCCTAATTTATAAATAGTTAATTATACTAACTAGTTTATAGAAGTTATACTTAGTATTTTAATTAAATCTATATATATAGCGTAGCACTATAGTAGCATTGCTTTACTACTATAACTTAATATATTAGCTATATTTAATATAGTTTACCACTACTAACTTATTTATATTATAATTAAGGCTAGTATCTCTATATAGATAGTAGTATAAACTTACTTTTTTACTACTAATTATATAGCTTATTTTTACTTTAATAACTAAGTAATAAAAGCCCTCCCTATTACTATAAGGGTACTATAGAGGTTACCTATATTTCTAATTCTCTTCCTCCTTTATATTGCTTTATTATATAAGAAGCTTATAATAGTATGCTTAATACTAGTACTAGGCTTTTCTAATAATATAAATATACTAGCTTATAGTTATATAGTAGAGGAGATATAGTAATAGCTTAAGAAAGTATAAGTAATTTACTAGAACTAGTTTATTAAATTAGGGCTATAATTCTATCCATAAAAAAGCAAACTTATATATTTTATATAATAATATACTATAATTATAATACTAATCTACCTTAGCACTACTATAATATAACCTATTTAGTCTACTCACTTTCTAAGGGTTTAGGTATACTAAAAGCTATAATAGTATACCTACTAAAAGAAAGTTAAACTAAAGCTAAGTTAGTAGTGCCTTACTCTTATAATACTAGTAATATTAATATAGAAATACTTATTATAGAATACTAGACTTCTTTATATATAGGTTATTTAGACTATTATTATATATAGTATAGGCTTATACTATACCCTTACTACTATTAGTAGCTATACCTATAGAATTACTAAAGTATTTATTACTAAGTAAACTAAGTGCCTTTAGGTTATTATAAGAGCCTTTAAGGCTATATTATAAACCCTCTTTAAAACTAAAGTAGTTATTACTTTTATAAACCTATATCTTAACTACTAATCCCTTACTTTCTATAAATAAATAGAATTAAATAGTATAGCTAATAAAATCTAAGGTACTTATATAGTAATAGTAACCTACCTCTAATACTAGCTTAGGGAGTATAGAGGCTATCCCTTTTAATTTAATACCTTACCTAGTTATATACTATTTATAAACTAGCCCTCTAACTTTAATACTAAGTAATCTCCCTTATAACTACTAATAGTAAAGTAGAAAAACTAGTAGTATAGAGAGCGTGCTATAGTATATATATAGTAGAACTAATAGAATTATATAGTAGTAAAATATAAGCTAAGTTTTACTTTTACTACTAAGGTTATAAAACTCTATACTAGCTTTAATAAATATAAGTTTACTATACTTATATAAATATATATAGAAAGGATTAGTTTTAATACTTACCTCTTTTATTATAATATTTCTAATATAGTTATACTATTCTACTACTAGTGCTTACTTAATAAAAAAATTATTACTATATTATTTTAGAATATAATAAGTATAATTACCTTTACCTACTTATTACTAGGCTATAACTACTTATAGACTACTATAATATATATATAGCACTAGACTTAGCTAAAACTACTATAATTATTACTAAGTAGTTTCTTAAGACTAGCTAACTATAATAATTCTTCTTAGTATATATACTTAAGTATTAATAGAGTGTATATATTATAGTACTAGTAATATAGAGAGTACCTATTACTAAACTAGCACTAATATAGAGCTATAAAGTATATAAAAGTAAAGTATAAGTAAAATAGACTTTATTACTATAGTAAAAAAAGAAAAATAATTTATTTATTAAAAATTAATTAAGGGCTAAGCTAAAACTATATTATACCTATAGTACTTTTAAATCTATTCCTTTACCTTCTCCCTCTTACCCCTTTTCTACTTATATAGATACTTAGTTTTATAGCTACTACTATACTACTATAAGGCTATAGTAGTAGTATAGTTAGTATATATAATAGTATTACCCTTCTCTAATATAATAGTAATTATTAGAATTGCTCCCTTACAGAGTAACCTTAGCGCAGCTAGAATGGATGCATACTATTCTATTAGCTATACTAAAAAAGGTGTAAGGCAATATAATAGCCTATTGTTATGGTCTGCGGGAACCGTCCCTATAAAGGACGGTTTCCCGCAGACCATAACTTAGAAGAATAACCATTATACATTATACTACTGTGCACCTAACTATAACTTATATAATCTTTATTTATAACCTTATAAAGCATTAGTATTTATACTAATGCCTACGCCCTATATATTATATTCTAACACATAATAAGTAGTAGTAATTACTATTATAATTATACCTATACACTTATAATTAAAATCTACGCTATATATAATAACTTTAGGAGAAAACTAATGCTTATAACTTATTAGTTCTAGATCTCTAATACCTAGCCTTATCTCTAAGACCTAGATTAGGTAAATACACTAATTCTAGGCTTTTTACTAAGATTTCCTAGACTTTAAATACTAAAAGAAGCCTCTCTTTATATAGAAAGACACTAAATCCCTTTATTTATTTACTAAATATTAGTATCTTTTTAGCTAAGTTAGGCTTTAACTAAATCCTATATAAGTTAATAGACTAGTCTATTAAAATCTAATAGATATTCTAATAGTTAACTCTAAGTAAAAAGTAGTTAAGAAAATAATCTTTTAAGTAAAGTCTAATAGTCTTATCTCTATTTAAAAGTAGTTAACTACTTTAGAATTTCCCCCTTAAAATTTTATTATAATTTTAGTTAAAAATACTACTTCTATAGGTACCTTTAATACACTACCTAAGAATACCTCTATAGAAAATAACTTAAATATAAAAGGTAAGGAACTACTAAAGACTCTAAATCTTAATATACTTACTTTTAAAGATAATAACCCCTCTTTCTATAAAAAAGGCTATATTAGTATAACTTCCTATAGAGAAATGCTATCTAAGCCTAAACCTCTAGAATTAGTAGCCTAATCTTATATAATAGCTTTACTAAACTTATCTAATAAATCTAGTAGTATTAGCTAAGATAAGATAGCTATAATTATTAAGGCAGAACTCTATAGATATAATATAGATATCTATAATTAAGAGCTCCTTTAAAAATAAAAGGAACTTACTATACTTAAGAAAATAACTAATGCCCTTACTACTATAAAAAGGTAACCTAGCTATAGCTTTACTAGTTACTAATATAACTACTTTACTTACCTTAAGTCTATAGTTTAGTGCCTTACTACCTTAGCTTAAGAAGCCCTTAATTATACTAAGGCCTTTAAATATAAGGTAGAATTCTCTAATTTACCTAAGAACTTACTTAGTTAGAGGTCCTCTAGTAATACTAAATAGCTTATAGCCTTATTTAGAACCTAAGGTTAAAAGAATAACTATACTTAAATTCTAACCTTCTACTTAAGGGACTATACTAGTATATACTAAGGGGTACCTTACTTAGATAATAAGGGATTCTATAGCTATACTGCCTAACCTTATAAGCCCTAAGGCTAGTCTTATTTCCACTAGCTCCCTACCTATACTAAATATAGGGACTAGCTTATAAATCCTATAGTAAGCACTTACTAACCTCTAACTAAGGAAAGGTAAGGCAACCTAAGCTAAAAGATAGGGGATATTAGCTACCTTAACTTAAAAACTAACCTAAATAAAATAAATAGTAAGGCTATTAAGTATAAAGGGAAGGCTATTATTTTCTCTAATATTAACCTATAGGTTTAGGTAGTTTAAAACCACCTTAATTACACTAGTCCTAAGTATTAGAAATAGATTTACTACTAAATTTAGTATCTCTTCTAAAGGGCTGCCCTTATATAGTACTAATAGTACCTAAATAATATTAAAAGAGCTAGGATTTTTAGTAACCTTAATACTATTTTTAGCGCCCTTTATAAGAAATTTAGCATTAAGGTTTAAGATACTATAATATAGCTTAACTAAGCTAAATTTATATAGGAAAATATTCTCTTTAATAAATTACTCTAGGACTTTACTATAAAGGTTTTTTATTATACTAAAGCTAATAGGGAATCTAGTAATTTCTAGTTATTAGTGTGCTTTTACTATAAGCTATATGCTAAGCTCTAATAAATCTACCTAGCACCTTTAGAATTAAACTACTAGAATATATATATTAACCTAATTAATAGTAAACGCTATAACCTATAAGACTTTCTAGTTAACCTATAGAACTACTATAAGAGTAAAAAAGGTAAGAAAACTAAAAGCACCTATTTCCTTACTAATAAATTAAATAACTTAAGTAGTGCATCTAATAAAGAGATTAATACTTATTAGTCCTACCCCCTATACTATAAAGACTAGTATAATAGGCATAGAAGCCCTCTAGAATTATAAAACTATAATTATTAGCACTAATTCTATAGTTATAAAAGGTACTATAGCCTATATAGTAAATATAATAAAAAACTACTATAGTAAAGCTATTATTACCCTATCTCTTATAAAAGGTAAGGTAACTACTTTTATAGGTAATGCTTATAACCTTAGTAAATAAAAACTTTAAGGAAGCTAGCTACTATAGGTAGGAATACTACCTTAGCTAACTAAGATAATGCCTAAACTAGCTTAAAGGATAAACCCTAAAAGCACTTAGAAGCCTTTTCTAACCACTACTCTTTTAACTATAAGGGATACTATTTAAACTAGTATTATAAATAGAATCCGCTATAGGGTAGTAATACTAACTATATTATAGTAGTTAATAATATTAATATAGATGCCTATAAGGCATATCTTAAAGCCTCTAAATACTATATTATAAAAGAAAGCACTATTAAAAGTAATAGTAAGGTTAATAACTTAAACTTTATAGATTCCTTCCTAGTTAATACCTAGCCTAATATAGCTAAACTAAGGAAAATATACACATTTAGTAGCCTTAGTAATAGCTAGGTTATTAAGGTAGTAGCCTACCTCTACTAAATTAAAATTAATAGCTAAAAAAAGGTAACTACCTACCTTAAAATACTACTAAGGTTTAATAACTAAGGTTAAGACTATAAAATCTGCCTTAATACTAGAACCTCCTTTATACTTATTAATAAATAATAGCTCTAAAAAATAGTTAGAATATTAAATAGGGAACTTAGAGCTCTAAGCTAGTTAATAGGGTAAATTCCTTATTCTATATTATAGAAACTATAACCTTTAACTTCTATATTATAGGTAAAGCTAGAGAAAAGTTAATTACTAGCTATTTTATAGTAACTATAGATATAATAAAGAAGCTAGAACCTAAACTTCTTATTAGAACTAACTTTATATATAACTATAGTATAAAAATTAACTTTATTAACCTATAAGTTATTTTCTAGTTTATTTACAATATAACTACACTAGGGTGAATTTTTTATTCTACCTATCTAGTACTAACCTAGTAAGTAACTATAGCTAATAATATTATAATTATACCCTACTTTATAGAATTTATCCTAGTTAACTAAAAGGACTACGCTTTAAATAAAGAATTTAGCGTTTACTATTTTATTTCTAGGCACTATAGAATATATAATAGTATTATTAACTATAACTAAATAAAGGTTATATTTATTTATAACTACTCCCCTAAGCCTCTCTATATTAGTACTAACTAAAGACTAAGCTAACTAAAAGCTATTAACTCTATAGACTCTTACCTTATAGTAAAAGATATTAGTATTTTCTCTGCCTTTTATAGTAGGGATATTCTAGTTTTAGTCTTATTAAATAACCTAGCCCTATTTACTAGTAATAAGCCTAGCGCTAAAGATATTACATTAAAGGAAGAAAATAGTAATATTAACCTAATAGTAGTAGATAGAGATATTCTATTATATAGTATATCCTACCTAAATAATATACCTTTTATTCTTAATAAATTTAGCGTTAAAATTACTAATATTAACCTAGTAGTAGCCACTAAGCTTATTAAAGTAACTAATAAGTATAATATTTATTAAGACTATAGTATTATACCTATACCTAAAAATAAATAAATACGCATTAATTTTATTAATAACTAGTAGAATTAGTTAAAACTATCTAGGGTCTATAGCCTTAGCTATAAGGACTATAAGAAATTCTATAAAATTAATAATAAGAAGTATAAAAGTAATAAGATATTATACCTTAGTAGTAAAATAAAGGTACCTTACCCCTATTTAGGTTTCCTTATATAGTAAGATATAGATAAAGAAAGAAAAGGGCGCGTAATTATTAATATAAGACCTATTAATAGCATTATAGTACTAGATATTTATTTACTTCCTAACTAAAGTAATATTATTACTAATACTAGAGAGAAGCTCTAAATTACCTTACTAAATGCCTTAGAATTCTTTAATTAACTCCCTATATAGAGAGAACACTATAATAGAATAGTAATAATATTAAAAAAAGGTATTAAGGTTTCCTACATTATAATCTAGGGATATAAAAATTCCCTAGTATATGCTTAAAGGTTTATAAATAAACTCTTTTAAGAATACTATATCTTTATTAAAGTTTATATTAATAATATAGTAGTATTCTTTAATACTCTTAAAGACTATACTACCTACCTTAATATTATCCTTAGTATCCTAGAGAATTATAAACTATATATTACTATAAAGAAGTTATTTATTAGCTACCTCTCTATTTAGTTATTAGGATTTATTATAAACTTAAAAAGCATTACTAATACTTCTAACTATATTAAGGCCCTTAAATGCTTATAAATGCTAACTATACTCTTAAACCTTAAAACCTTTATTAGTATAGCTAGATTCCTTAGAAGCAATATACCTTAGTTTAATATCTACATTAAACCTCTCTAAAACTATAAAATAAGTTTACTATATAAGCTATGTAAAAAGAATAAGCTACTAGTTAGTATATTAAAATAAGTAAGAAAAAAGGCAGCTATATAGGTAGCTTTTAACCCTATAAAGGTAGAATTATTAGCCTTTAAATTACTTTAGCACCTACTCTATACTAAGATACTGCTCTAATACTATAACCCCTATAAGCTACTTTTCTTTAAGGTTAATGCCTATAAGAAGGGTTTTAGCCTTTTTACTTTCTAACTTACTATTAATTAAAATAGAGAAAGTATCTCTAGTAAGGATATTAGTAGTAAAAAGCTTTAACTAATTCTCTTTCTCTCTTAACTAACTTTCTTAGTTAAAAAATAATATAGCTCTATAGAAGCTAAGGTTATAGCTATTGCATAGGGTATATAGAAACTATAAAAAATAGCTTAATCTAATAGTTAGCCTATTAATATTATTATAGACTACTTACTAGTAAAGGGCATTATTTAATATACCTTACTAATAATAATAGACCTTAATAAAGCTAACCTTAAACTTACTAAGGTTACTAATTACCTATCCTAGTTTAAGATTTGCATTATCTATATCCTTAGTGTCCTAAATATAGTGCCTAATATATTATTAAGACTCCTTATTAAGGTTAGCTATTATAAGGCTATAGACTATAGTATTTTTAATAAGCTTAATACCTATATATACTTTAAAGAAACCTACGCTTCCTCTATAATTATTAATAATACTCTTTATAAGTTAGTTATTATAAGGTACTAGGTTAATATAAAGTATAGCTATATTATTAAAGCTATTAGGGCTTATTATAAAAAGCAGCTTAAATCTAGATAGAATTAGCTCTATATTCCTCTTTATAGCTAGGACCTTTATAATAATAGCCTTCTTTACTATTATAACTAGAGAGGACACTACTACCTCTATATCCTATAACCTTATATTAAGGACCTTCTATACCTTATTTATAATAATCTCCACTACTTTAGAATTAGAAAAATATTTAAGAAGCTCTTTACTATTTATTTCCTATATATAAGTGCTTAGATATAGGCTTATATTACTTACTATAGTATTTATAGAGAGAATATAGTACTTTAGAATAGAGCTCCTAAAGAGCTATATTTAATCTAAATAAAACCCTTACTCTTTTATACTATTTCTCTAGACTTTATTATAAATATGCCTAAGATTACATTAAGAAATATAATATAAACTATAAAAGGATTTAATATATATAACTCCCTATACCTAGTAAATTATTTATTTAGTAAAAAGATAATTTTAATCCTAGGAAATAAAGTATATTCTATAGAAATATAGGCAGAACTCCTACTTAGAAGCTTATATCTCTTAAACTAAGGCCTCCCTAGAGAAATAGTTAGTAATAGGGATTTAAAATTTATCTTAAAACTCTAAACTATACTTTTCTATAAGCTTAGCGCTAAATTCCTTATATTTATAGCCTACTATTTATAAACTAATAGAATAGTAAAATATAAGAACTAAACTATTATTATTATAGTATAGTACTATATAGCTATAAACCTAAATATACTATAGATCTTAGTAATTCCTATACTTTAATACTACCTTAATAACGCTATAGTAGTATTTATTAATAGGTTACTTAATAAGATAGTGCTTAGCTATAAGCCTCTAACTATTATTAACCTCTTACAAAACCCTAATAAATATAGACTTAATCTAGAGGACTCTAACCTTATAATATTATATAAGCTATATTAGTAAGAAGCTAAGCTAGCTATTATAACTATAGTAGCCCTTACTAAGATTTACTATAACTCTTACTATAACCCTATTAATATTAAGGTAGAAGACCTAGTCTACCTTAGACTTTATTTTAGGTATAAGTTACTAGGAAAACTAAAGAAAAAATAGTCCCTCTAATATATAGGACTATATAAGGTTCTTAAATAAATCTCTTCCCTATCCTTTAGGTTATAATTTCTACTATTTTCTAGGGTTTACCTAGTGGTTTTTATAGCTTATATCTAAAAACTATAGTAAGGTAAGGACCCTTTTAACTAAATAATTACTACCTCTTCTCTAGTTAATTTAGAAGAAATAAATAAGGTAGACTACTAGAAAATAAAAAGAATTTAGGACTATTAAGTCTGCATTTTTTAGCAAAAGGGTTAAACTCCTTATATAGAATTCCTTATTTATTAGAAAGGATTTACTATAAAAGACAATTAGTAGGTATTTAAGGAGAAAATACATATAAATATATCTAAGATAGTTAAAACCTACCTTAACTAGCACCCTATTAACTAATATAAAGAATATTATAAAAAAGGTCTTATAAAACCTTCTACCTAAATTGCTATTTTCTAACTAGCTTACCTAACTTTTAAAGGCAAAGTAAAAGTCCCTTACTAGTAGGAAGTTACCCTTATAGCCTAAACTTCTACTTAATACTTATAGCTTACTTTAAACTTACCTTAAGCCCTAACCCTAGCCTTATTAACTAAGGCCCTCTTTTTCTCTTTTCTCTCTTCTAACACTCTCTTTTTCTAATCTAGCTATATTTTAAATTTCCTTTACTACCCTTATTACACTCTATTTTATAAGATCCCACTATAAAAAACATTAAATTACAACTACTAAATATCTAAGAGCTTTATTCTAAAGCTATTATAAGCAACACTATTACTACGCTTAAAACTATTATCTTCCTTATAGGCTTATATATATAATAGTAGGCAAAAATTTTATTATAAACTAGTTCTACCTAATTAATACCTCTACCTTTAGCATTAGGAGCACTAATATTAAAGTTAAGATCCTTACTAATAGAAATAGCTATAATTTAGATATATACTTTACTAATAAATTCACTGCTATTAATAGTACTTATAGTGCTTTAAATATATTCTCTAAGCTTAATACCCTCTATACCTTTAATAAAACCTAAGACTATATGCCTATTTTTAGCAATACTATAGCTAATAGCGCTATAGCTACACTAGCCTTTATAGCTATAACTTAGAGCCTATTAATAGCTTTTAAAGTTTTTATTAATATAACTAAGTTTAAAGCTAATCCCCTAGGAATAAATAATAGATTCTCTAAAAGCAATATTACTAGCATTACTAATATAATAGTAGCCTTACCTAAAAATTTCTTTTAGCACCTTTACTAGTTTAGCTATACTAATAGTAAGGCATTTATACCTACTTCTATAGAAAATAAGGCTACCTTCTATAGTATTTATAAGGGAAGCCTTAAATATACTAACTAGTATTTCTTTAATAGCACTATAAAGAATAAAAAGATATAGTTATATAATAATATAGTTTACTCCTATAGTATTAAATTTGCCTAAGCTAAAGCTAAGATTAGTAAAGATAGTTTTAGTATAACTAAGTTAGACTTAATATATAACTTTTAGCACTAAGTAGTCTAAGTAATTAGTAATATTTATAATTCCCTAACTATACTATAGAAAGGTAGGAAATATCCTAAAGGTATATTAGAGTATAGGCTAATCTACTATTTTAGAGATAGCCTAAAAAACGCAGTTCTTACTAAATATAGAGCTAGAACTAAGAGGAACTGCGCCTTCTTTATATATATTATAGAACCTACTAGGATTATAGCTACTAAAATAGCGGAGCTATATAATTACCTTAATAGCACTATTAGTAGCTTCTTAGCTATACTAAATAGCTTATACCTTATAAAGGTCCCTATATATAATACTAGGCATATATAGCTTATAGTAAGCTTTCTAGCTAAACTCTATATAGAAGTTAATAAATAACTTACTGCCCTTAGGGACTACCTTACTGCCCTTAAAATATTAACTACCTAAACTATAGAGGCTATAGTACAGAAAACTATAAGATATAGGGCGGAAATAAGCAATATAATTAAAGCACTTATAACTATTTATAGAGCTATAAAATCTAAGATACTAAGCCTAATTTCTAATTAAATTGCTATTATAGTTATAAAGATTACTATTCTAAAAGGCAAGGAATGCCTCCTAGACTTTAAAAAGAATAGAGATACTACTACTATTATTACTAATAGAATTAATAGGCTTAAGATTAAAATAATAACCTAATGCAATCTTACTAGCACCTATAACTAAACTATAGGCATTAACACACTAAGCATTAGAATTAATAAGTATAAACCTATTAAAATTACATCCCTAACCCTAGAATTAAAAAGATAGAAATAGATACTACTTCCTAAGAGTAAGTTAGTAAACTTATAGGCCTCCCCTAATCCCTTCTTATCTTTTAGTTAAGACTATAGTATATTTTACTAGATTCTATACTTTATAATAGTTTATAAATTTACTTATATTTAGATTAGTAGGATAAAAAAGCAGTAACTTCCCTAAGTAAAAACTGTATATTTATAGCTAAAAACCCTTTAAGTTCTATAATATATATTCTATTGCTTATTATATTATTTAACTATATAAGTATAGTGCTAAAAATACTATA
The DNA here is from genome assembly GCA_018360255.1 of Claviceps maximensis. NCBI lineage: Eukaryota > Fungi > Ascomycota > Sordariomycetes > Hypocreales > Clavicipitaceae > Claviceps > Claviceps maximensis. Next base: position 52,940 of record SRPZ01000191.1, read on the forward strand.
CCTAAATATATATACCTTTTCTAAGGATTCTATATTTTAAATATAGCTTTCTATAAAATAGCTAGCTAATAGTACACTAAGTAGTAGGGATAGGCTAGCTACCTTTTCTCTTTTAGTAATAGCCTATATTTTATTTTTTACCTTTACTCTCTTCTTACTAATATACTTACTTTAAGCTATCCCTTTTCCACTCTTTATAGGCTATTTTTCCCTAAAAAACATAAATAACTATAAAGTATAAGAAGAGGTTAAAACCTTCCTTTAGGCTAGCCTCCTAGACTAATAGTTTAAAACTAATGCCCTAAATATACTACTTTAACTATCTAAATAGATAGCTATATCTATCTATAAATTATACTACTCTATCTTATTAGTAAACTGCTTAATTAGGGGAATCTAAAGATTTTTTTTACTTAAAAAAATAAGATATTTCTATAAGAGACTTAATTAAGAGGCTATACCTACCTTTTATAAAAGTAGTAGTAAAAATATAAAAACCCTTACTTATTATATAATTAAACTAGGTCTTAAAGCACTTATTTAGCTACCTTTATTTATAATTATAAAAACCTAGGTAGTTTTTACCTAATATAGCAACTAAAACTATATACTTATAGAAATATATAATATTAAAGAACTCTAAGCTAATATATTTAGCGTTAATAAACTAGTGTATAATTACTTAGTAACTAGCTTTATAACTATACTTACTATTAGTTTTACTAACTTAAAAGTCCTTACTAGCACCTACTATAGTAATAGAATTAAAAATGCTTTATTATTTAGACTATTATAATTTAAGAATAAAGCAGTGTTAAAAGCTATAGTTTTAATGGTAAGAAGGTAAGCCCTTATCCTTTAATAAAATATTACTTCTTTTACTAGTTATATAAAAGATTATATAGAACTTAGTTATACCCTAACTAAAGCCTTTATTAAAGGTAAATAGGTAAATATTATTATAAGAAATAAGCAGCTTACTATTTCTTTTTACACTACTTTATATTATTGTTACGATAGTCTCTTAAATAATAGTGACGATTAGGCAAGAAGATTATAGTTAGAATTAAATATAAATTAAATAAGGGACTAGTATTATTACTAGACTAAGACTTACCCCTCTCCCTCTTTTCCCTAGAATAGAATGCCTTATTTATAGATAGAATTTCCTTTTTAATTTCCCCTATAATTCTATTATAAATTATATATTAATTTAGTAGTAAATTTACTATAAAGTATAGCATAATCTATAATACTTTAATAATAATTACTAACTGCCTTACTATATTAGTTCTAATTCTACCTATTATAATCTAGCCTAATTCTAGCTAGATTCTTAGTTTAAAGTTATCCCCACTATAATAGTTATAATTAGTTACGCTTTATTATATAATAATTATTCCCCCTCTAATTAGACTTTAGCTTAAAGTTAATATTATAAAAGTAGGGTTTAGTTATGTAAATAAAGGCCGGATTTATATAATATTTACCTATATAACTTTTCTAATTTTATATCTTTCTTCTATATTATACTTATTAACTTTTATTAGTAATTTTTATTAATTATTTTTATTAATAGCCTATTTTTAATTTATTTATTTGCTTTTTTATAATAAATATGCCTAAAGAAGGCAATAAAGTCTAGTAGACTCTAATTATAAAATCTTTAAATAGTTTTATTTAATAGGCTAATTTTATAGTTTCTCTTTAAAAGATTATATAAATAGATAGGTTATCTTTATTATATTTAACTTTCCCCTATAGGCTAAAGGAATTAGGTGCATTTCTATAATAATATTATTATCTAAATCTAAGTTAATTCTTTATAGAGAACTACTAAATTAGTTTTATAATATTTAATAAAATATTACTTATTATATTACCTATAAAAATAAAGGCTATAATATTAGTTAAGTATAAGATTATAACACCCCTTATAGAAAAAAAGGCTATATCTATAATAATAAAATTTACCCTATTTTCTTAAAGACTTTTATTTCTATATAAATATAAGTAGGAAGAGATAAGTCCTTCTAATTAAAAAGGTAAGAAAATAGCTTTAACTTCTTTTTATATAAACCTTACTAAAAGCAATAAAGACTTTAATAATAATAAGTTAGTAATCTTTAGTAAGGCACTTAAGAAAATTATTATTAAAGCTAAAGCTAATAGTGTATATTTTCTTAGTTTACCTTTGCTATATTCTAGGCCTATATTTAACTTTAAGTTATTTAAGAAGTCTTTAGAAAAGACTACTTCTAAAAAGTTTAGTATTAAAAACCTTATAATATTTAGTATAAAAACGCATATAATAATAAATACCCTTATTTCTTTTAAAAAGGAAAAGAATATTTATAATTAGGTATATATTATTTTTATAAATAAATTAATTATAGTATAATAAAATAAGTATCTCTATTATATTAAGACTTTTCTTAAGCTTTTAAAAAATACTATTAAAACTAAGATAATTTAGGTTTTTTACTTAAAGTATAAGGATATACCTAATAGTAATAAATGCT
>SRPZ01000192.1:0-55086 GCA_018360255.1 Claviceps maximensis
GGGGGGGTTTTTTTTTTTTTTTTTATTATTAGTGTAATATTTTCTTCATTTTTTATTGTACCTCCCCCTGCCCTCGAACAGAAAAAAGAGGGCGGATGTGTGATGGGCGTGACGCACACCTGCGGGCTGTTGGAGGAGGATGAGTCATACGGAAAAGTAGGGGTTGGAAACCCGTTACTTTTCCGCATGAAGGACGATGACGAGGAAGTCAATCAGCCCTTATACAATGATACAACTATCTGCTTTCTTAGGGCACCAGCGGCTGGCTTCCGTTCGCTTTCGGGGCGGCAGGGAAACAAACGAGGCAAAGGACGGGTAGCGAAGGAGATGGGAAGGAAGCTATTTTCCCCACTAGTCAACGACATGGTGGGGTGGCGATGACTATGTGCGGAGGATATGTGCAATGTGTCATCTAGGTAGTTGAATGACACATTCTTCTTCTCGACGAGCTTCACCTCTCCTCCGGCAGAGAGGAGTCACGAGTGTGTGGCACGCGCTCTGCATCATGCATGCGTCTTCAAAAAGTCTGGTCGAGAAGAGGAACGAACCACTTCACGTGCGCGCCCAGGCACGGGCAGCTGAATTGGCCAATAACGTGCTCTCCCGACGGGTGTGCGGCATCGACGACTAGACGCATATGCGGAACCCCCTTGCTCCGCTTCCTTCCTCTTTGGGATGGATGACTCTTTTGCTTTTTTCTTTTGTTTTGCTTTTTTTTTTAGAAAAAAAATAAGAAAATTAAAAAAAAAATCCTGGATTTTCTTCTCCTATCGACACCCCTTGTTGTGGCCGAGTTCCGTCTCATCCCAGACTTGAGAGCTACGACCAGACACGGCCACCGTGGCCGTGGCCGTGGCCATGACACTTCATGGATGATGGCACCTCGCAACGTCCACAAGGACCGAGCAAGAACCACATGTTTCTTCTTCAGCTGCGTCTTTGCTCGGAAGTGCGTACCTGTATTATAAATACGCATTGTCCAGCCGCTCCTCGACCAGTCTGTATCCAATCTACCTCTCGTCATCGCCAACATCCAAATCCATCCTTGAAAACATACACCAAAACAATATACACCAAGCAAACACAATGCCGCTCCACGAGACCATCCCCGTCCAGTCCCAACCTCCCTTCGAGCCCTCCCAACCAGCCAAAACGACCGCCGCTCACACGCAAGCCTGCGGCATCGTCTCTTCGCCTCAAATGTCCGATCCAGTCTCGTTCAAAAAGACCTTTTCCACCATGTTCGGTTCGCGACGCTGCTCCGCCGCATCTACTCCCGCCGAGAGCCGTCGTGCGTCGGCCGCCAGCTCCGTCAGCAGCAAAAAGAACAAAAAGGACAACAAGATCAAGCTTCCCACCATGATCATGCCCACCTTCCGGTTTGTCAACTAGAGGTGTCGGTGTTTTTCCTGGGGGAGGGGGACATACCATGACGGACATATCATATATGGTTTTTTTTTTTGCGGTTAGGAAAAATGGCTGCAATTTAGAGCACCACGGAGGAATAAATGAAAAAATGGTCGGTCACTTGTAATGTGGTCTTTTGCGATGGTGAAGAGGCGTTGGGTATCACGAAAAGTCTTTTTTAGGTGGCATGAATACTTTTTAAAAACTTGACAAGCGGGCATCTGCTATGGCGCTGATTGCTGGAGGCAGCACGGCGCCTTCTTAGGCTAGTGCCTAGCCTTGTCGCTGCGCATGGTCTCATGGGAACTCTCTAATGGTTATATATCACAAGCAAATGATATAATCCAAAGAAGACCCTTTTCTTTTGCATATATTCAATTCGACATGAATGCTTTAGACATGATGACTACCTTCCAAATAATAGATTCTCTGCTGTGACATTGATACCGCGACGACCCACTTTAAAAAGCTGGAAATGGCCCCACCATCCACGTTTATCTTATCGATAAGCCCAATCTGTCGTGGTCGTCAAAAAATTTCGAACGCCTTTGGCAGTCTGTTCGTCACGCCAGCCCGTGAGCAGCGCACATGATCGCACACGAAGCGCGACCATGGAACAACTTCACAAACCGCATCGCAAGTCCAAGGAGAAGGCGAAGCACACGGGAGGTAGACTATACTTTTGCCATCCTCGTTGATACACGCCTGAGACTTTGGCTAGACGCTGACTGACGATTTATATCGGGCGCAGATCGCAATCCCAAGGCTTTCGCCTTTTCCAAGCCCGGAAAGTTGCAAAAGGCCGCAGCGAGATCACAGGATGTAGGTATATTTTCTCACAGTCGACACTTGATCCAACACGGAGACTGATCATCGTTCGTCCTCTTCTAGATCAAAGAAAGACGTCTCCACGTACCCCTCGTCGATCGACTCCCTGATGAAGCTCCTCCCCGTCTCGTGGCCATCGTTGGGCCTCCCGGTGTCGGCAAGACCACGCTGGTCAAGTCAATGGTCAGGCGATATGCCAAGGAGACCCTATCAGATCCTCAAGGGCCCATTACTGTCGTTACATCAAAAAAGCAGCGGTTGACGTTCGTAGAATGCCCCAATCAGCTGGAAGCCATGGTCGACATCGCCAAAATCGCGGATATTGTGTTGCTCATGATTGACGGCAATTTTGGGTTCGAGATGGAAACCATGGAATTCCTCAACATCCTGGCAGCGACTGGTATGCCTGGAAACGTGTTCGGTATTCTGACGCATCTGGACCTATTCCGTAAGCCTCAGGCCCTGAAGGATGCCAAGAAGAGGTTAAAACGAAGACTTTGGACCGAGTTGTACCAGGGCGCGCATTTATTCTACCTCTCTGGCGTTATAAACGGCCGATATCCGGATCGTGAGATTCATAATCTTTCTCGATTCGTATCCGTCATGAAAAACCCCCGGCCGCTCATCTGGCGCAATAATCATCCATACACAATTATCGACAGCTTCCGTGACATCACGCACCCGACAAAGATTGAAGAAGACCCAAAATGTGATCGATCAATCGTTTTGTCAGGCTACCTCCGGGGCACAAATTTTGCATCTCAAGGACAGCGAGTTCATGTGGCAGGGCTGGGAGATTTCACAGTGGCTAACATCGAGGTCCTGCCGGATCCTTGCCCTACTCCGTCCATGGAGCAAGCTCTGGCCAAAATCACGGGCAAGACTGGACGGCGACGATTGGACGAGAAGGAAAAGAAGTTACATGCGCCCATGTCAGATCGAAGCGGCCTCAAGATTGACGGTGATGCCATCTGGATCACGCGAGAAAAGGGCTTCAGTTTCAACAAGGATGCAGAGGATGTGGAGAGGGGTGAAGGAGAAGAAATGATTGTTGGCCTGCAGGGTGAACGACGACTGCTTGGTCAAATGGAGGAGGGTGTGCAACTTTTCTCCGGTGGGCAAAAGATCAACGACGTTGCCGAGAATGAAGATACCGGACGGAAAACACGACGGCATGCTCGAATTGCGGAGTGTGATGAGGACGACAGTGACGACATGGCTGGTGGGGTGCTAGGCGAAGACGAAGGAGACGATGACGAAGGCTTCGTCAGCGGAAGTGGCGATGATGATGATGGCGGTGATGATGAAGACGGAGAGATTGAGTTCGACGAAGGCAAAATGGGCAAAATGTTCCGCAAGAGTGCCGACAAATCTAATGAAGAGGACGACGTCGCATTTGCCGATAGCGACTCAGATCTCGGATCACTGTCGGGCGAGGAGGATGAAGACGAGGACGAGGACGAGGACGAGTTTGGCTCCGAAGATGAGAACGATGACGATGAAGAAGCTGCTGCCCTGCGGTGGAAGGATGATCTGGCCGGACGAGCCCGGAAGCTGCATGGCAAGCGACGCACATTTCATACGGGAGACCTTGCCAGGTACATCTACGATGGATCCATGACACCACAAGAAGCCTTAAAAAGATGGAAAGGCGAAGATGAAGAATCTGACGAGGAGAACATTGAGGAGTCAGACGATGAGGAGGACTTTTTCAAGAAGACGTCGCAGGAAAAAGAAGACGCGACCGAAGACCGTCTAATACCCCTATATGACTACGAGGATCTGGCAGCCAAGTGGGCAGAACGAGACAACATGGACGCTCTGCGCCGAAAGTTTACAAGCACAGATCTTGGCGGCGACGGGGATGATGAGGAAGACGACTTTGATGGATTTGGAGACGGCGACGGCGACGGTGACGATGACCTTGACGATGATGACGACGAAGGAGATGGTGTCTTTCGAGACCTGGAAGCCGAGGCCGCGGAAGAGACACCAGCAGAGTCAGCAAATGAGATTGACATTGCCGCGGAGCGAGAAAAGAATGCCAAGCGCAAAGCAGAACTGAAGCAGCGTTTCGAAGAAGAAGATCGAGAGGGTTTTCTCAACGACAAGGCCAACGCGCGCAGGGAGGGCGGCGACATTCAGGAATACGGCGAAGACGACTGGTATGATGCGCAAAAGGCCATGATACAAAAGCAGCTCGACATCAACAAGGAAGAGTTTGAGAATCTGGACGAGCGCCAACGAGTCGCCGTCGAGGGCTTCCGCGCCGGCAAGTACGCCAAGATGGTGCTTGAGGGCGTGCCGGCCGAGTTTGTGTCCAAGTTCAACGCGCGGCTCCCTGTTGTGGTCGGCGGGTTGACGCCCACGGAAGACCGTTGGGGTTTCGTGCAGGTGCGCATCAAGCGCCACCGATGGCATAAGAAGATCCTCAAGACCAACGACCCTCTCATCCTGTCGCTGGGCTGGCGGCGCTTCCAGACGATGCCCATCTACAGCACAACAGACTCCCGCACGCGCAATCGCATGCTCAAGTATTCGCCCGAGCACATGCACTGCTTCGCCACCGTCTACGCGCCGCTCATCGCGCCCAACACGGGCTTCGTGTGCTTCAACTCGTTCTCGCCCTCCAACGCGGGCTTCCGCATCGCCGCCACGGGCACCGTCCTCAGCGTCGACGAGTCCACCGAGATTGTCAAGAAGCTCAAACTCACGGGCACGCCGTACAAGATCTTCAAGAACACGGCCTTCATCAAGGACATGTTCAACTCGTCTCTCGAAATCGCAAAGTTTGAAGGCGCCTCCATCAAGACCGTCTCCGGCATCCGCGGCCAGATCAAGCGCGCGCTCTCGAAACCAGAAGGCCATTTCCGTGCCACGTTTGAGGACAAGATCCTCCTCAGCGACATTGTCTTTCTCCGCGCCTGGTACCCCATCAAGCCCCATCGCTTCTACAACCCGGCCACCAACCTCATCGGCTGGCAGCCCATGCGTCTGACGGGCCAGGTGCGCCGCGACCAGGACATTGCCACGCCGCAGCCCAAGAATAGCCAGTACCGCAAGATCGAGCGCCAAACCAGACACTTCAACTCGCTGCGCGTGCCGCGCGCCCTGGCCGCGCAGCTGCCCTTCAAGTCGCAAATCACCACGACCAAGAAGCAGAAGCACGAGACGTACATGCAGAAACGAGCCGTCATCCTGCCCAACAACTCGGAGGAGAAGAAGGCCCGCGCCGTCATGCAGCAGCTTCTGACGGTGCGCAACGACGCTGCCGCCAAGAGACGCGCCAAAAAGGCGGAGAACCACGCTGCGTTCAAGAAGAAGCTCGCGGAGAATGAGGAGAAGAAGGAGGCGAGGGAGAAGAAGGAGTCCAAGGAGTTTTGGCGTAAAAACGGAAGGAAGCGAGGGGCCGCCGAAGATGGAGGCGGAGGGGGCGGCAAGAGAAGGAGGTGATTGAAGAAGAGGTGGGGGGGGGATGAGATGAGAGTTTGATGTATTCGATACCTTATCCTTATTGTATATTCTGCTACAGAAATAGAGTGGAGGAATGGGGGGGGAGACGGAGGTGGAAGTGGAGATTTTGGAGCAAAATATTGATGTTATTTCTGGTTCTTCCGCCCACGGACTTGAAATTTGTATATACGCGCAATATGTGAATGCCGGACTGATCCGCAATGTCATCATAGATTGAAGAGAAAAAAAGAAGAAAACAAGATATTCTAATTATAATTAAAAAAAAACGTCCCTAGATTATAGGAGCACGCATCATCCTGACCTTTTTCCGTAGCAGAAATCCCAATTGGAATCTCGGCGAAAAAGCAGCCCAAGTATTTTCACAGGCAGACGGGCCATAAACAGAGAGATAAAGAGGGAGCGAAAAGGGAGCGAGAAAGATAAAGACAGACCCAGAGAGAGCTTTTGTAATTGATATAATAATCTATAGGACGCTTCGCAGAAGTATACCTAGCTTCTGCACATATAGATTGTGTTCATCTTGCGGGGTTTCTTTCTTTCCTATCGTCGATTGAATTTTTTGATGGCTCATCTTTTATCTATCGTTACTTGTTACACGCTTGTCTAGGAGAAAAAAATTACACTTCTCAATGCACATGGATGCCTGGCACCTTGAAATGGAATCAACTCAACAACACTTTCGCGACGGCGTCGCTGCAGTGGGGCGTGGCGCCGTTTTCTGCAACAGTGCCTGGCGGGGCCGGCGGGGACGCGCGTGGGGCCAGCCTGCCGGACGCGGGCCGTGGGGGAAGGGGACGTGGCGGCAGAACACGACGAGAGGGGCAGGCGGCGGGCTTGTGCTGGCTGCCGACGCGCGAGTTCCGGCGCGAGTCCCTTCATTTCATTAATCTAGCCGCAGCCGCAGCCGCCTCACCCGCGGCGCCTGCCTTTGTCCACCACCTCATCTACACCCGCCTCCCTGAGCGTCGGCATTCCCAAGTCGCACCACGCCGACACGATTCTGGCTGCGGCGAGATGTTCTGAGCGCCGCCGACTGTCTGGGAGATGAGTGCTTTCATGACTCAGGTGAGGTCGTAGCCACCTTTCCAAGTATCACGAACTTGACTACAGGCATATAGTTGATGATTTTATCTCTTTTCCTATCAACTTACTAGGTTACTTTGCCTCGAAAATATCTTTGTTCCTTTTTTGTTCTTTTTGATTCTTTTTTGCGAACATTTTTTTTATACAAGTAGTTGGCATTATTTAAGATGGGACAAAAAAAAGAGTTGTTAATGACGAAATATATAGAGGAGCTAAAAAAGTATAACAATCCGCCTTCATGTCTCTTACCTACATAAAACATGACTGGCAAGAACCGTGTTATTGTCCAACCTCCCAAGAGTCTCCATCTTCTTGACTTGTCACTTGATACTTGATACTGGATGTATATATTACTTGCTAACGACGTTGATGCGGCCGTCTACGCAGGGCGAAATGACCGGCAATCCAGTCACGGCATCCCTTCTGGTCACGACGGCTTTCCGCGCCCGTCGTATTCTCTCTGCCATTTCGCCTACTGTGGACCCATCGTCTTTCTTGTCTCGTGTACCTGCCGCTGCTTCTGCTTCCGCTTCTGCCGCGTCTTCTTTGAAGACCTGCAGCAGCAGATTGGTATCCCTTATGGCGCCCTCGATATCGACGAGGCTCTCCGAGTCCCGGAAGCAAGTATAGCCGCCGAAGCCAGATGCTATGAATTTGACCATGGCCACCGTGTACGTGGCTTCGGGGCTCACCATGATGCTGTGCGCCGGAATTCTGGACACGTTTCCCGAGGGCACACACTCAATATCGCCTACTATCCGCTCACCCTCCCGACGGCTCCAGTCAACCGTCATGCGCAGTCCAGATACCTGCAGGAAGCGCCCATCGGTGTGAGCGTCCGAGACTGAATTCTCGAGTGCCTGGGCCAGCACGCGCCCGCTGACGCGCCTGACCACCAAGGCGTTGTTGAAGGGGTTGATGTTCATGATATCTCGGACCAGTAAGGGTTCGGTGAGTTTCCGACCGAGGATCCTGTCGCAGCGGATGCCTCCGCTATTCACGAGCGCAATGTCTGTGTCGTAATAGGCGCGAACCATGTCGGCGAGCATGTTGCCGAGATTGGTTTCTCGTCTTCGCACCACGCAGCTTCTGCCCTCGAGGGGTACGTCCGTCATGACGATTGGGTTCGTCACCACCTCGGCTACCTTGGCTCGGATGTCTGCCATGACTCGCATTGTAGTAGGACACAAAGGAATTTTTGTGTAGTTTGGCAAGTTTTTGACATTGGATACTTGCGTGACTGGATGATAAAAGTTAGTTGTACGTAAAAGAAAGACGGAACAGTCCCTTCCAACACTTACCAGTAGTATGCGATATTGAATAACTTCCATCCGAATTTTCTGCAACTCCGAGACGCACTATGGACAATCCTTTCCAATCCGTGCCGCTCTTGACAATGCGCACGTCGCCCGAGACAGACACCAAACCGCCACCGCCCTCATCGGCGGGATGCAAGCTCTCCCACGCCACGGTCGGATCCGCGTCCGAGTCCGCGGAAGCTCTCTGGACAACATCATGATCATGGCCACCCAGCAGCAGGTCCACTCTCCCACTGCCCGTCTGCGTCTTCTTCGATACAGCCAGGTCCTCTGCCAGACGCATATGTGTCAGCGCGATGACGATGTCACACTTTTCCTGCTCCCGCAGCTGACGCGCCGTGCTTTGGGCGGATGTGGCTGGGTCTTTGATGTCGCAGGGCGGCAACGGCAGACAAGTTGACGGCCAGTCGCTGAAAGAATGTTAGGAAGAAGAGGAAGCAGGAGAAGCAGAAGAATCAGGAGAATCAGGAGAAGCACATCCACAACTTACGTCCCAGCCAGGCCAAAAAACCCAATCCGAACCCCATCCACTTCACGAACAACATACTCGCGAGCCCGCGCCAATAGTCTATTCGGCCCTCCAGAAACCCCCAAAGGACCCGCCAGACGGGAGGACGACGCATCGCCATCGCCATCATCTCGACGGAGCACGTTCGTCAGGGTCCACGGAAAGCCAGTCATGTCCGACAACTCGGCGAGACGGGACTCCCCAAAGTCAAAGTCGTGGTTCCCGTAGCACGCGACGTCGACTTTCATGGCGTCGAGAACAGCGGGCATGTGCGCGCCGCGGAAGACGGGGGCCTCGGGCGAGGGGGAGAAGACGTCGCCGCTGAAGACGCGGAGTATGTGCTCTGGGGGCGAGGCGTCTTCCGTTGTCGTGTTGACGTAACGGGGGTCGGCCATGATGGAGGCGAAGCGTGCGACATGGTCGATATCGGAGACGTGGTACTGTGGGAGGTAAGTTGGTTGAGAATGAGTGTCTATGGATTTGCGAAAAGGCAGTGGGGAAAAAAAAAGAAAAGGTGACAAGCAAATGCGAGGAAATAATGGAAGAAAGAATGCAACAAAAATGCAACAAAAAACCCTCAGATACCACAAGTTATTATTCGTAGAGTAGATTCCTCGACGAGAAGCTAATCAGACATACCACATCATTGAAATGAACGAGCGTAATCTCCCGCATGCGAGCCATATTGGTGCCGTGACGACGCTGTCTGTCCGCCAGTTGATATGAAGACGTCAAAGCTTGGAGGAATGTCAATACCAGACAGAAATGGAAATTCCCAGTGGTTTTGAAATTGCTCTTCACTGAACTGTGGTGGGAAGCTATGTACGTGGCATTAATATATTTGATGAGTCCGAGGACAAGGGTACCGGGTGGTTGTTGTTGATTAGTTCACGAAAAGTCAAATGGTTCTGTTTCATAATTCATTGTATATTAGGTTCGAGTCATGATGGACCCCGGTTACTTGCCTGGCTGGGTACTCTATCAAAGCTTGTGAATCTAGGTTGGTAGTCATACTGGACGGTTGGTCTGGTCTCGGCATACTCAGAACTCTGAGAGATTCGACTGAATACGGACTTGGTACTTACCTCCCGCTCTGATGCGACGCCACGGTCCGGTACTACTTGGCAAGTCTACTTGGCAAGTCTTTGGACATGTCCATAGCTCGTGTACGATGGGGAAATATTAAGAGTGCCGTTATGAACGCAGACAATACTACAAGTGCTGTTTTTCCTTTGGAGAATAGAAAAACATCTAAGTGACGTTCAAAAAAGGAGATGAATGCAACAGTATCCATGACTTGAATTTTTGCCTTGTCCTTCTTTCAGCTTCTTGTTGGTTTGCATTGCTATTAAATGCCTAACTTGTCGTGACTTACAATCTCATAATTCTTTTGATTTTAAGTAGTAATCAGTGGCGGGATAAGGTATTTTACATCCACCAGGGTATGAGGCGATACTTGTTGACGAAACACATGACATTCCAAGGAACCCTCCCCCACCCCTCAGTCTTGGTTACAGAAACCCAATTTCAGACCATCGTCTCACCCCAATACTCCTACGCCTTTTTTTTCGCTTTCATCTCATTACGCGTGGAATTTGTTGTAATGAGCCACCTAGGAAGCGATCAAAGGCTCCGCCTCGAGGTTATCGGGCTCGGTAGGAACTGGCCCCTCAGGCTCAGCAACCTTCTTCAACTCGGGCTCCTCGGTAGGGGCCACGGGAAACTCGGGCTGCTTGACCGGAGCAGCCGAGGTAGGCTGCTTGGGAGAAGAAACTGGCGAGGGGGAAGAAGAGGCGGCCCCACGACCACGAAGCATCTCCTGAACCTTTCCAGTGTAATCGCCAGCATATTGCTTGCTCACGGCGGCAATGTGATCGGCTTGCTTCTGGGCAACGCTGCGAACTTGAGCAGTCTGAGCATTAATGGCTTCAGAAGCCGTCTTCAAATGTTGATCGATGAGCTCCTGGTTAGTGGTGTAGATGAGGGGCACGAAGAAGGCGACCGTGGTGGCAAGAATGGCAAGACCCCAGTACGGTACGAGCTTGACAAGGTGATACGAAAGAAAGGCAGTAACGCAAGCCTATCCAGGATTTCAAAAGGATCAGCGTGAACCAAGGACAGAAGCAGAAGATTGACAAGAGATGGACTTACAGCTGCAGAGGCACCAATATTCTCCACAAACAGAATTCTCTGCGCCTCAATGACAAAAAAGTTGATGAGCTCGTGAACGTCGCCAATAAACTTGTCGAGCGTGGCTCGCGAAACGGTGAGGTATCGACGAGGGCGCATCTGAGTGGCCAAACCATGGTTGAGAACGGTCTTGCCTGCAATTTCAGCAGCGACAGTCACGGACAGGGCCATGGAGGACAGCTTGAGAGCCCAGCGAATCACATCGAGGTATCTAGCCACAAAGATGAAAGAGACAATCGAAGCGTATGCGATGGCGGAGGCACCTTGAGAAAGGCAGTGGTATGTCAGTGGTCTGCGAACCAATTCGTGTAACGAATCGACTCAATGGAACACTCACGAGGGTTCTTCCATGACAGGAGCTCGGAGAAGAAAGAGTGGTAGTGCGTCAAGGGCTGACCGGTAGCAGCAGGGTTGACGGGAGTTCTGCGAGAGGCAGCAAGGTTGGAGAACTCATCCTGAGTCTTGAGCTGTTGCTCTTTTACATTTTGGGCGACGGGGCCTATTCACAGGTAACGAGGCGGATTAGCGTTCAAACACGACGGACAACCCCGACTGAAGACTGGCAAGATTCGGCAGCGAGCTCGTCTTGAAGAATGCTTACCATTAGTCACGGATTCAAAGGCAGCACTAGCATCTGCAAAAATCGAGTAAGTATTTAATGTCGTCGCGATCGTAGGAGCTGATTGACATTTGACATGGTCACATGTCAAGGTACTGCAGCCCAGATTAGCGGCTTGGACACGACGAGAGAGGGCAACACGAACGTGCCAGCGAGAAGAAGGATTGTGGAACGAACCTTACTGTCCTTGGTGATGTCCAGAAGAGAAGCACCGTTGGGGGCGGTATCAGCCATGGCGATAATCGTTAAGAATGCAATTTTTTGGTGGTTTTGTTGTAGTGAGCTGAAAATATGTGTTCTTTTTCCTGTCGTGGAGGAGTTGGACAGGGGCTGGGTCGCAAGATTTTGGTATCTAGGGGGGGGGGGGGGGGGTAAGTGGGCCACGGCGTCAGCAAAAATAGCCCAGAGCTTGGTTGGAGTCGGGCACGCCAGCCACCCAGGATCGAATTAGGTGGAGAGATGAGATAGACCGGTAAGCAGTGTGCAGTTTTGTACACAGGCGCAGCGGCAAAGTAAGAGGGCCACGATGATGAGAAATAGGTAGGCAAAAAATGAAAAGCAGCGTTGTTGTACCTGTGAGCAGCGCCGGCGAAGTGCAGCCTGGATGATTTGGCAGGACTGAGTTGTGGTTAAGGTGAGAGGAAGGAAGCTGGGAAGTGGCCGGGAAGGAGCTGAGAAGAGGAAGGAACTATAGCGAGCAAGAAGACTGGAGCATGAAGAGCGACAATAGAGAGGCGCACAGAGTGTACGTATGCACGCACAGCATGGGAAGCCGGCAGAACAGAACAGGGAAATAAATGGATGACGGAAGACGGATGGATGGGCGGGTGGATGGATGGCTGGGATAAAATCAAATCAAAGCCAAATCAAATCAGGTTGCGAGGGCCACCGGCAGCCAATGTCCAGACTGGTTCATCGCCCTCCTGCACCTGCCTGCACCTGCCAGCACCTGCCTTGCACCTGCCAGGCGGCCTCGGTACTCCCACAAACAACTTTGAGCCCCAACACCTCCGATCAGACCAATCGACCGAGTCTACGGCCGACTCCATCGACTGAGTCCATCGACCGAGTCCATCGACCGCGTCTTATCGAGTGTGCAGGCTTTCTAGATTCCATCAACTATTCACGTCAGACATCATCCATACACCAAGCTCCGACGGCAGTTGCCGGCCAAGCAGGCGAAGCGAACAAGCTTCGCACGCTCGCTGCACATGGCCCTAGCTAGCTTTATCCATGTCCGCTTATCTGAAGGGGCCGGAGCTAAAATCTCGTGTGTCGTGTGCCCAACGTCAGAAGCAGAAAAAACCCAGGTGTCCTTATCCGCTTATCGGCAAGACCAGACCAGACCAGACCAGTGGCGACGTGCATGGTACATACAACACACGCGTGTGTGTGCATGTATAATAATAGTATCCCAATCTCCTCAGCCCGTCGAAAAAGAAAGCCTTGCATGCATGGCCTTACCTCTAGGCTCTCGTCTGGTCCGTCTAGACGCTGCGCAGTCTGATGGACGAATCTGGCTCGTCCAAGCAGACTTGCAGCATACCCTGCTGTGGTTCGGCGGCTTGAATTCGCCCGGTGCCTCTGATCCTTTGATGGGGCCTTTCCGCCCTTCCGCCCTGCGACTGGGGGGTGACATGCAGATGACGACTTGGATATATTAATAACACATAAAACCCTACATGTATTCGCGTGGCGACCATCGACTCACTGGCCACTCCTCTGCCCTCTGGGCTCTACCGCGCCAGTCATGTGACGAGATACCCACGCAATGGCATCACGCATGGCATCACGCATGGCATCACGCATGGCATCACGCAATGGTGTTCAATTCACGTAAGCCTTCACATTGATGTATACGCGTCCGGTACAGCGTCCAGTATAAAAGAAAACAAGACTCCATACCCCCCTCGCCATATCAACGACAAGTTCCGACCAAAAAGCGCAGCCCAAGCCAGAAAAATCCCTACATGTCCATACGCAAGCAAAAGAAAAGAATATCCCGGACCAACGTGATCAACATAGAATTCAAGTCCTTGCCGTGACCTCTTCGTCTGTCAGCCAAGTACACATGTCATCACCAGTTTAATCAGTCGTCACAACTCCAACAATTAAAGTGAGCTATCCTCTGTTTCCTGATCCATTGCATAGAAGCTCCTCCCCCCCTCCCTTTCTACACACATCACCTCGTCCACCCGTCTCATCTCGTTTCAGTTCAGTCGGGCATATACCCATGTCCCGCTATGGACCGCAATGATATTGAAATCCCATCTAGGGATTTGAGTCTTCCGATGCATGATAATATAGCCCGCTCGCGTGCAAATGCAGCTACAACAAAAGTATATACAGAAATTGAGTGGCATGAATACCACGGACGTGAGAAAAGCACCACCTGCTGGCTTCAGCACCATGCGTCAACCTCGTTAGAAGGCTAGGGAAAGAAAAAGGTAGAAAAAAAAAAGAAAATTCATGATATAACGAACCGCCCTTGGGTATGTTGCGAATTGCATAAGTTGCGGGAATGCATAACCATCTCCTCTCAGCCCCATTACCTCCTCCACCTCATTACCTCCTCCACCCCCAAAACCCTCCTGCGTTGAGAGATGCACTTGTGGTTGTAGTTGTTGCAGCAGGCTTGGCAGATTGATCGACAGGCGTCGTCATCGTTGTAACTTGACCGGTGAGTCGACCGAATACCGCCATAGCCCCTAGAGGTTGTGGTGGTGTCGCGGATCCATGTTGCTCTGGTGACGACAGACCGTGAGCTTTTCGAAGCGCCTCCAGCTTTTGCTTTGCCTCTTCGGCCTCTTGTTTCGCTATTGCTTCCGCCGTCTTGGCCTGTACCAGCTCTGAGAGCAGCGCCTCATGTTCACGAGATGAGCTATTAACTTCCGAGGAGCCACCAGAGCCACCAAGTGAAGCAGTCCCTTGGTTCTGCGGCAGGGACGAAATCCTCTTATTGTAGCCCGTATTCTGGGACGGTATAGATTTGCTCCGGCCAAGTTTGAGCTCGCGCAAGCCACCGTTTCTGCCCTTCCCCGCCAAGTCCGTCTCCAAGTCGCGATTAGTCTCCACGGCTGAGCTGCTGGATATTCTCACTTTCAAGCCATGGATCTGTTTCTCGAGTTTTTGCTTGTCTTGATGGAGCGACTTTACGTGTCCATGCCGTTCTCGCAGTTGCTCTTTCAATGTGGACACTTCTTGGTCCATTTCGTAGATCCGCCGGTTAAGCTCCTGTGATTGAGAAACTGCGACGGCAAGTTGCTCCTTTGAGCTCAGTAACTCATCTCGTAGTTGGGACTTGGATTGAGTTATGACCGGCCCAAGGTTTTTATCCCGAAACGCGAAGCGTTTCTCAACCCTGTCCAGAAGCTCCGAAAGGTCTTCAGTTGAGGGCAGCTCGTCGCCACCGTCATTCGTTGGAGTGTCATCACGGTTTTCATCTTCTTCGGCGGTTTCATCGACGTCATCTCTCGATGTGACTAAAATCGAGTCGACTTGGCCGTGATCCGTCGCTCGCTTGCGCAAACCGTCGAGCAAAGATCGAATGGCTTTTCGATCCTCCTCTCGTTCCTCTCGCTCAAATTGCAATTGGTTGGCTATAACAGCGTGATTCCGTTGCATCTCGCTCAAAGCCGTCAAAAGATCTTCAATTTGGCTGTGCAGATATTTCTCATCTGTGGCTTTTGTGTGCACACTGGACTTTGGTCCAACAGGCGTTGACTCGCGACTAGTCGAGTCATCGTCTGTGTTAGCTGAATCTCGAGACAGAGTGCTCGCATCGGTCGAGGCTGAGCTGGTGACACTTGCGGAGCTCGCCTCCATCGAGTTTAACGTAGAGGCTATGCTCTGTTTTGACGCGCTGCGACGAAGCATACTCAGTGGTCGAGCAGGTGCTACGGACAAACCAGGAGTCAAATTGTTGCTCTTGCTGGTCGAGGCCCAAATACGTCCGAGAAACCGACTGGCAGCGGTGGTGATGTCAGAGGCCGGTGCCACATTTGTAGTCGCAACTAAAGACTCCCTGTATGCTTGCTCCAGCTGTGAAAGCTTTTCTCTTGTCACCACACCCGTCAGACTGGCGAAATCTTGAACGAATTCGTCGGCGTTATAATGATAGCAGTCCCATAATCCTCGGGACAAGAGAAGTTGCATGGCGTCTTCCAATTCCGAGCACGCAAGCAGGCGGGATTCGTTCTTCCTCATGAGTGACAGAGCAACGCGCATCAGGGTTTCAGAGGCTCCCTCGGCAAAGATAACATCATAGATCCGAAAGAGCATTGGCAACGGACACGTGACGGCAAAGAAGCTGAGGAACCACTGCGACACGTATGCCGTTTCAACTTGAAGCTCCTCGAGATGTAAGGAGAGCGCAGGCATATGGAGTCGCACGAGTTCACGGAATTGATAAATACGAACATGTAACCCTGACAAATCAGGAAGAAAACAGTCTCGTAAATCATACTTTTCCATGAGCCTGTGAAAAGAGTGAGGAGGGGGGGGGATCAGTCATGTTTTCTATGGTGGCAACCACGAAGCCTAGGTGTCTGTAACGTACCGAACAAGAACGCAAAAGGCCTGCTTGTCGGGCATGTGCATCAGCAATGGTCCTACGAGGAACGCAAGCCCTTGACAGTATCCTATTTTTGTATCATAAAGGCTGAATGACTTGAGCACTCTCCCGAGCATTCGCTGTCCATCACCGTCAGGTTCGCGGAACATGTCAACGCCGGGAAAGCTTCGACCCAGGTCTTTGCCTATGAGGAGTTCGTAAGGGCTGGATTCTCCGCAGAAACGCTCGTATTGTTCCTCCAGAAGAGAATCACGAGCACCGGACATGCTCTGCCACACAACCCCTCGGAGGGGTGGTGGGATTCCCTTACGGATCTTGTTGGACAAAAGAGTCGGCAGACGAGCAGCAGTTTGCTGATAGTCTTTGACAAGAGCGGCATAAAAATCCAGATCGGTCATCGCGGGTGGAGGAAGCATGGAGTATCGGAGTGCTGAAGGTGTTTGCCCGTTGACCATTTTGCGTAACTGGGCCATGGATGGCGGTCGTGGTTTGCTTGATGAGAGCTTTTCAACAGCTTGCACCTTGACACTCTTGGGATTCGTAGCCAATTTCGCGTTTTCCTGTTCCAAACGTGCCAAAAGAAGAGCCGTCGACTTTTGAGTGGTTAGCATGGAATCATGACTGCCATGAGCAGTGCCCTTTAGATCCAACATGGGCCACCTACGTTGTCGGTTTCCTCGTCCTTTGTCTGCTCGTCCTCCGTTTTTTCTAATTTCGCCCAGTTGACTTCTTCATTATCTTCGGAAGAGTCGGTTTCATTGCCGTCGATACCGCAATGTCCCAGCTCGTCTCTGAGACTACGATTAGCTTCGGGGGTTGATATGGTGACTTTAGCGTCTAGCACCGTCGACGATCTGCTTTCCCGCTGTTCACTAAATGTCTCGGCATCACTTGACCCATCGGCATCATCTGGTTGCTCTTCTTCGAGTACGGTCGGGGCAAGGCTTATCGGCCTGCCATTCGCTGCTACAGCTGTCGCACCCAAAGCTATGGCTGGTGGTTCTGAAAGCCGGACCGTGACCATTGAGTCATGAGCCATTGTGGGAGTTACTGCCGCCTCTATCGTTTCAGTCTTGCAGATCTGGTTGAATTCTCCGGCCTCTTCGGAAGTTTCCATCTCAACCACGGTTTTCGCAGCCTCCTTGACCTCGATCCTTTGACTCGCAGTATCGTTTTCGGCTTGTCGTTTTTCCTTTTTATCCGGTTTATCTTTACTATCATCCGATGATGATATTCGCGTAAGGGTAGCTGCGTCGGACGAAGGCCCATGCCGAATCTTTGGGCTTTCCGGTTCCATTGTCGGTGACTGGATGAACGAACATGTGGACGAGCCGGAGCTGGAATGCGACATGCTTGTCAACGACGCTAATTGCAATCCAGCGTGGTGTTGGGAATTTTTTTTGGGAGGAGGAAAGGGGGGTTACACCTGCTCACGACGACAGAAGCCCACTTTCCTCGGCTGGGTCTGCGTCAAGAGTAGGTGGTAGTCCAACGCGACTGAGGCTCCTGCGCCAAAGCAAGCACAACTGTCGAGAAGGCGAGGATGGAGTCTTGTCGCTGTTTCATAGAGGGGAGTTCGTCCGGCAGAGACAACCCATGCCAGAACTGTGCACCACGATCCCCACTAGGCTCTCTCTATCACGTCCGCGGCGGGGTATGCGGTTGAGGGGTTGGACGAAGCACGGCGATGATGTGCTCTCGAAAGGCGCAGAGCATTGGACAAAAAAAAATAGAGATCAATGGGATCGAGAGAGAGTCAACAGAAGAAGTTGGCGACGGAGTAAGGAGTGCTTGACACGGAATGGAAAGGCTGTGGAGAAAATGGGTGCAAGCCAGGGGATAGAAAGAGGGCGACTAGATGAATTTTGGTCTGGTCTGGTCTGGTCTGGCCTGGTTAGTGGTGGTATCTGGTCGACATTCTTCTGTTGCCGGGCCGTCAATTAGTACAAAGCAGTGGTGCGTGCAGCATTAGAGCAGCCTGCCAGGTGCCAACATCAATGCAACCCTGGCACTGACTGACCGACGGCCGTCAAATCGATAATCTCCGGGGTGGCAAAATGTGTATGTACATACAGTGGGTTAGCATTGTATGTACATACTATGCCTGTGTACATGTACGTGTATGGATCGGTGCATGTGTGCATGATCAATTCGAATCGGATCAATGTTTCCTTGCTTTCAATGCCAGTCATATCATAGTAGATCAAAGCCGAGTAGCCTCTAGATAGTTCTGCCCACGTGCCGGAAGGCGTTGAGACAATCATGGAATCTGGCTAGACCTAGAGTGACACCCATTGTCTTAGTTGAGCATGCAGCAAAAAGGGGTCGCCATGCTGCTGCATTGCAGCGCAGCGCATGTATGTACGTATTAGACAAAGGACGGGTGAGGTGCGTGGGTTGGCGGGAGGAGAACTAGTAGATTGGACAGTGTGATTGACTGACTGATTGAATACCAGACCAGATTTCAAGCCAACGAGTGCGGGCGCCCGCGGTCCAGCAGTGCTACCAGTGCTACCGGTGGCCCAATCAACGTGCTTTTATTAAGAAATGGCTTGGCCGGTTAATGCAGGTACCAGCCTCGCCACTGCTCGGATGGGGCGCTAGGCTTCCGACCAATGCGACAGCGGCTTTCGAGACTGAACCATGCCAGATTGGTCAGGCCGGGGTTGTCCTGAGTGCTGGACGACGCGAACGTGAGGGAGCCGCGCCGACAATTTAGCCGTGTGCTACCCGACAAAGTTCAGTCATGAATAATGCACTACCATGCTGCGATGTCCTTGTCACGTGCACGTGTGTAGAGTCTCGCATTACGATGCCGCCGCCGAGGTGGGAATCCCGGACGGAAGCCTGCTCCCGCTTGCATCCCGTCCATGGCCGTCTTCCGTGATCCGCTGACATTCCACCAGAATATGGCGTCGCTTTGACTGCAAGTTTGCTTTGAATCTGGTCTGGTCTGCAACGAAAATAATGATGCCACTGTCGAAGGCGCCCTACCAAGAGCTTGTCATCACCAAGCAGAATCGTGACGCGACAGTTCTTGGTGGATTGTGCCGCCTCTTGTGGCGCGAGCTTTGATGCGGATAGCATCAGCCACTCCTTTACCAGTCATACGCCTCAATATCACGAAGGACTAGATCGAAATAAGACGTCAATTCTTACCCTCTCCGAATTCGCAAGCCCGTCCTTGCTACCTGCAACGCTGGTTGAGCATGACGAACGGTCAGTATACATACATATGTACATACATATGTACATACAGTGGGATGACATGAGTATTGTATGTATGTGTAGATGTATATCCACACTGCCCTTTGATGTGCTCAAAATTTGTTAGGGTACGCGTGCGCAGCAGCCGGTCGAGTCGCTGAAGCATACCCACATATAATCGTGGCGTTCCGTGGCCGAGACTTGGCGCGCGCACTTCAACGCAAAGGGAACGTGGAGGATTCGGGGCGCCATGGGTGTGCATGGGTGGTGTCATGGGTGTCATGGGTGTCGTGAGCGCCACGAGTTGGTCGGATGGAGGGAGGATGTCATGTCATGCGTTTGTCCTGTCCGGACGGACGTGCATCAGTGCGTCCTTAGCTTTGCACTTGCTGGTCTGCATGTCTGCATCGACATGTAACGGCGTCTTGGTGGGTGATGCCGCCGGGAAGAAGTGGTCGTAGCAGTCAATAACGTCCAAGTGCAACAAGATTGATGGTAGCATTGTTTATTGAAAAAGCATTTGCCAAGGTTTCAGTCTCTTGAAGCGCCAGAATTCTTATCTCAGCAGAGCACAGCAGAGCTTGAGCAGAGCAAAAAAGCCATCCCAGCCTTGCCCAAAGTGAGCTTACGTAGTCGCCACTCGCCGATCCTTGCACGGCTAACTTGTTGCTACCCAGGCAGGAAGGAGCCCTCATGCACACATGCATGTCACACCAGCTCACCAGACCACCACACCCGACACGCTGCAGGAGGCAGTGAACCAGACGCGCCAGGCCGCACTCGCGCCTGCCATTGCCTGGCAGTCACAATGCCTGGTCCGTCTAGCCTCGACAAGCTTGCAAGTGGCTGGCCGCCGTCTCCCTTGAATGGACGGTATGCTCGCATTCTTATATTACAATGGAATCAAGGCGCGCCCTCCCTCCTCCCCCCAGGCACACGGCTGCGCGTGGTGGACCGGTTTCATGCGAGCAAGCACCTGCGCTTGTCGGCCGTTGTCGTTGAATGGATGATTTGCGCCCAAGGACATGCATGACACACGCCAGCCAACACTGAAACTTGTTCTGCGGAGCAATCCTGCGGAGCACTGGAGCAATTGAGGGCCTGCTCCACGAGCGCCGGCAAGTTGTCACCTGTCTGGTCGCCCGCTCACTCTGCCACCCATTCGACAGACACATGCAGCAGACATCATCGATATGCATAAATGGCATATGGACAATAGTACATATGTGCATGTATGTACAATGCGTGCGTGCGTGCACTTGACTTGACTAGACCACATGCACCTGCACCTGCACCTGCACCTGCACCAGACGACGACCAGACTGCTGGTGCGCCCCACGGTTGGAAATGGATGAGAAATGGCTGGGCTGATGTCAATGCTGTTATCGTCTCCAGTCTCGAGCCCCCAGTCCATGTCCCTTCATGTAGGCCCCTCCCCTGGTGCGTCTGGTCTGGTCTGGTCTGGTGCACCCACGTCTGCACCCACGTCTGCACCCACCCACGTCTGCACCCACCCACGTCTGCACCCCGGCACCGCAAAAGTCAATCGATCCAGCAGCTCTCGTCTCGTCTCGTCTCGTCCGTCCCGACATCCATCGTCACAGCCCGCTTGGCTTGTTCATACTTACCCCTTCCTTGTTCTGCTGCGTCCTTCTTCTTCCACACTGAGAGCGACACATCGGGTGCCGTTGCTCCTCACTCATGGCTCATCCGTCCTGACGCCCGTAAACGCGGAATGCCATCACAGCCAAAGGCGAGGCATCCTATCCGACCATGTTCTCCTCGCTACTTGGCCGATCCAGGCGCGGACGTCGTCGCGTCGACATTGACGACCTCGCCGCCTCTCCCCCATCCAATCCACAGCACCGACACCGCCAATATGTCGACAGGACACACGCAACGGCAGACTTCACCGAGGCCGATGACGATGACGATGACACAAACGACGAAGATCTCGTACGGTTCGATGAGGACGCCGGTCAGGCGAACAACCGAGACCGAGGCCGAGACCAAGCCCAGGACCATGACCATGACCATGACCATGACCAAATGGAAGATGATGGACCTGATGAAGAAGATAGCCGCAAGCGACGCCTGCCCGTTCTTCCTCTCTTTTCGGCGACACATCTAGGTAAATCTACATGCATCCTCTACCCCCAGCAAAAAAGCAACTCGCTGGGCATTTGCACAAGCATCAGCCACCTCACATTCATGCCAATAATCAAATTCGACGCTAACTCCTATCATTTGTCCTATTTGTATTTGTACTACACCACAGATTCTCTCCCCATCTACAACATTACCCACTATATTCGTATCATCGTCACTGCTCGGACCGAGACTTCGCTATCATGGGATCAACTGCGATCGCCACAAGTCTCCCAGTTCCTCGTGAAACCCATGCTGCAACAAATTCGAACTCAGCACTTCTCAAGGGCCACCATATACGCCCTCATGGCAAACTGTCTGCAGTTCGGCAAAGAAGGACAAAGATATGCCGCCAATGCCGGAATCAGCAACACAAGAGCCAAAGTCTGCGAGCTTCTAGCTCTCAAAATGCTCAAGGAATATTCCACGAGAGAACTGATTGATGCCCTAGCCTATGATTTCTACCCGCTTCAAGGACTTCCAGGAGCACAGCCTCCCGTTGCACAGAGCAGGTCTTCTGCCAAAGCGACTCAAGCTGTGGTCGCGTCGAGAACCTCGACACTGGAAGTCGCGATCCGAGCGTCGGCCAAACACTTCTTGGCCCATCCAGTGGTGATTCAACAGCTCGAGGCCATCTGGAACGGAGCCATCACCTTCTATTCCTCGGCAGATAGTTTGCACCGTGACCTGCCACCCGCATCTGCCGGGACCCTGAATGGCCACACCGCAAAGCCGGACAGCAGAACTCCCTTGCTCGGTTCTCTTCCCCCCAAGCCCGGCGCGTATCAGGTGCCCACCGGGAGAAGAACGGTCATGCTGTACGATCCTAGGCAGGCTTCCATGTTCAAACTTTCACGTCTTCGAGTTCCGCGGTATCGATCCTTTCTTTCCACATTGTCTCTGGCTGTGCTGATTGGTCTTTTTTTGGCCGTGCTCTCCCAAAGATCTGTCCAAATCACCGGACTGGAATTGGTTTTCTGGTTCTGGAGCGCCGGATTTATGCTCGACGAGCTGGTCGGGTTCAACGAACAAGGATTCGCCCTCTACATCATGAGCTTCTGGAATATCTTTGACCTGGGGATTCTAGTCCTGCTCATCGCCTACTATTGCATGCGAGCCTACGCCGTCTTCCTACTCGACCCTCATCAGTGGAACTCGATGGCGTACGATGTGCTGGCAGCCAACGCAATATTGCTCCTACCACGGATTTTTAGCATTCTGGACCACTACCAATACTTTTCTCAGCTATTGATTGCCTTCCGTCTCATGGCTGTGGACTTGGCCGCTGTAATCGTCCTAGTACTAATCCTGTGTAGCGGATTCTTTGTCTTCTTTACTTCGTCTCAAAATGCTAGAGATGGCGGTGAGATTGCGTACAAAATTTTCCAGATTCTCATGGGTTTCACGCCTGCTGCGTGGGATGTGTAAGCTATACACGATGCTCTTTTATGCGCCACAAGAAAGACGGCTGACAGCTTGCAGGTGGCCTTCCTACAACTGGCTCGCCAGACTACTGATGGTTTTTTTCCTCATCATCTGTCACTTTTTGGTCGTGTAAGTAGTACAGCACCAGCCAGTCTGGCGTCATTTCCCCCCCTTTCAGAGGTCCGCTCTTCTGACACCGAAAAAAAAAACACCCCCACAGAACCATCCTCATTACAGTCTTGACGAACTCGTTCATGGCTATTGCCTCCAATGCCACGGAAGAGCATCAGTAAGTGAATCAGTCCACGGTCTGTCCTGTTTTCTGTTTTTTGTTTGTCTGCACCGAGATTAATAGATGTTAGATTTGTTTTTGCGATCAACACCATTTCCATGGTGAAGAACGACGCCCTTTTTTCTTATATAGCACCGAGCAATATATTCGCCTGGCTGCTGATGCCTCTGCGCTACTGCATGCCGCTGAAGCATTTTGTGTGGCTGAACCGAACGATCATCAAAGTAACGCACTTCCCTGTTCTATTCATAATTTATTTGTATGAGAGGTTTTGGCTGGCGACATCCATGTTCGAGCCCACGGACCTCGTGGAGAATCATGGGCGCTCGCGGAGTCGAGCAATCTCGTTTGGAGATGCGGCCCAGAGAACGGTCATGTTCAGTCCCAATGTTCGAGTCCGAGAGGAGTCTGTTGCAGGGTTCCACAAAGACCGAGCGCTGGAGGAGGTATTCCGTCGTGCGCCCGATGCGGCCACCCTTCGTTCTCAGCGGAGAAACGAGAGACGCAAGACCCAGACCGCGATTCGAAACTGGATGGCGCAGCATGATGAAGGCGGGCTGCCGCCCACAAATTGGCCGTCCGGCGACAGCCGAGCGGTGCCTGACTGGCAAAGACGAATGAGCATGGGCTGGGAAAGGTCGCCATCTCACCTTCGGCAGGTGTCTGATGTTCGGTCTACAGCAAGCGATCCAGCGGATTTCATGTCCAATCCCGGCGTGTCCTTCAATAATACCAGCAATTCTAGAAGACGTGCATCGAGGATCGAGTTATTTATTCCCGAGTACAAGGACCACACCGACGCGGACGGGGATGATGAGCTGTTGACCAACGATGAGGACGAAGATGAGGGTACCAACGCTGGCCGGAGTCTACAGTTTGCGAGGCACGGGGTGGAGGACGGAGAAGACTACTTCGCAACGCCCATGGCAACTCGATCCGCAAAGCTGGGTTCCTCTCATGGATCAGGTGCAAAGAAAGCCTCAACGCCACGTCAGGGTCAGGTTGGACGTG
Organism: Claviceps maximensis; assembly: GCA_018360255.1. Lineage (NCBI taxonomy): Eukaryota > Fungi > Ascomycota > Sordariomycetes > Hypocreales > Clavicipitaceae > Claviceps > Claviceps maximensis. The sequence goes on from SRPZ01000192.1 coordinate 24,085, forward strand.
GCCTCCACAGCCGTACCCTTTCCACCAATACAATCCTATATAATCCAGAGGATGCACAGTTACGCTTTCAGTCGCCATCTAGAGCATCACCTCCAAAAGCGAGGGCAATGCCTCCACCACCGCGTCCACCACCTCGCAGACCCAACACCAGTGGTAAAAAATCGGGGACGGCATCGCCATCTCATGGAGCGCGACGCAGCTCCCCTCGGAGATCTCCGTATCTGTCTTCATCCAAGCCGCGGCCCATTCAGACCCCGCGCGGCATCCAGGAGAGCGGTGGCGTAACACAGTCTGCGATGCTGAGCCTCGCACCTCGCGACAGGTTGAGAGGAGGCAGAAGACTATCCTCAGCCGATCTAAGCATCATTTCTGATCAGCTCGGACTCGGGGGGGAAGAAGAAGAAGAAGATGAAAACACCATCGCAATGGCGGGTAGCTTTCAGACGCAGATGGCCATGGCCTTGATGAAGGACAATCGAATGCGTGGATCGGCAGGTGATTCTGCTGACCGGGACAGGATGGGACGACTGGTGCTGGCGCGTATGAAGACGCTGGAAGAAAGTTTTGCAGATGTGATCAAGGAGATGCGCGGCTTGAAAAACATGTCAACGGCTCCCCATTCACGGCGGAACTCTTCAGGAGATGAACGAAGGTCAGGACTTGGAGGCAGTGGTGATTGTGACCGGCAGAAACCAGGCAAAGGTGGCGGCGGCGATGCGACACCAAGAAAAGGTTACGGCAAGAGGCCGGGGAGTCGACGAAGCATCAAGGAAGCGAAGGTGGGCGGGTTTTCAGCCAAACGAGCAGAGGCAAAGGGCAAAGCCAAAGACGTGGCCTTGTCTTCTGCTGACGATTGTGAAGGAGGTGATGATGAGAACATCAGCTTGGGAAAAGGGGAGATCTCCATATGAAAAGAAAAGTGCATAAACAAGGCGTTAGGCTTGCTTGATACTTGAAGGGTAGGGGACATTTTGAAGCCGATAATTTGCCAAATTTTGTACGAGTGCGGTACGAAGGGCGAGGGTTTGGCGTTTAAAGCATCTGGCGGTTGGGCAGGACACGGCAGGGTTGTGAGATGGCCAAGACACGAAGCTCTGTGTTGTTTATGTGGCCGTATGGCATTTGGTTTGGTCCGGCTTGGCTTGCTTTCGTACCATGTATGCATGCATTGGTGCTTTTTCTATCGTTGCATTTCCATCACAATCTAGGGTATTGTATTGCATGCTGGCATAGGGGCGAGGACATAGTATTTCGAAGTCGGCTTCTTGACGCCCTACTGATGCGAGCAAGTTGATTGCCAAAGGAGCGGTACTTGCGCGGCGTGTCAAACTATTCATATTGTCAAGTTACGAAGTCGTGTTGCCAAGTGGCGGCAACCGGTTAGAGCGCGGACACTTGTGACTTGTCGGGAAGTCATGGTTTTGGTTTTATGCCGTCCGTTGCTGTCTGTACACGCGTGTCATGGACACGGCTTAATGTAACCATAACCCTGACCTATTAAAAAGTCTTCCTGATGCAGTTCTTTTCGCGTATGGGTATTTGTGTAGGGCCTTTGAGGCTTGGTGTGCCTTGGGTTTTCTATGGGGTTCTGATGATTGTTACGTGTGGATATCATGGTGCTTTTATATGAAATACATGGTATACACGAATATACATGGCATATTGCGCATGTATTTAGAAACGGCCGAGTGTCTTTCTTGTACCTTCACTCGCGGCGGCTCAAAACTACTGTTTCTTGTTCCCCCTTTTCTTACAATCGTACACTGCTCTTTATACCACCCTAGGCATCGTCATGAAAATGCACGAAATAGAATAACATGCCCCTCGCCAAAATATGCTCGTCCCATACACTAAAGCGACTCGATATCCACCACCATACAACGTATTCATCTCATGCTCGCGAACCCTTTCATCTATTTTACTCCTTTTTTTTTCTTCATGACATTCTCGTCTCTTTCGGGGCTTTCTACACCGTTCCAGATGTTTGACTTGTCGTCTAATCTAAGCATGGTCATGCTCTTTTTTTTTTTTCGTCTCCTCCATCTCTCCTTGTAAAGCTCTAGGCCGTCAAGCCGTGGATGATGCACCGCAATGATCCATGCACACTTGTCTCCTGGGTCCGTGTTTCCCCAATACATATGAACAATAATCACACGTGACAAAGAAAGTGAACGAGAAGAAACGAAAAGCGGCTTATCAAAAAGATGAGGAGGGAGGGAAACAGTCAAACACCTCCATCCTCTTCATCACTCCACCTCCCATCACCCCATGTTAAGCGTATTTCCCGCCCCCCTCCGATTCTCATCCTTGTAATCATCCCATTTCCGCGCCTTGTACGTCTCCCGATCCACAACCTCCATGTCCTCCTCGTCCAGCACCACGGGCGTCGGATCCGTGCTCCCTTCCAGAATGCCGCCCCTCCGCCTCTCCTCCTCCAGATACTCGTCCACAGACATAGTGGGCAGGTTGTGGCCCGGCCGGAACACACCGTCCCGGAGATCTGTCCTCGTCCCCACCAGTGTGAATGGTTGCAGTGGCCTGCCTTGCTTGGAGAGCAGCGGTCCGCCTTTGTGAAGAAGGCTCTGCTGAAAGGGCTGGTCCAGGCGCACCGTGGAGTCTGCTTTCTCGTCTCGCGATGCTTTTGAGCTTGCACCGTGGATGTCGTCATGAGTGTCCTCCTCCTCCTCCTCCTCCGCAGGCGCCATGTTTAGCATCTCGAGTTCTCGATTCAGCGATTCGAGTCCCTCAAACGTGGTATGAATCCGCCACCGCACATCAAGGAGGTACACTTCCCGCACGGCGTCCTCGTCTCTCTCCACGTAGTGCGGATCCCGCCTTAGCACCGCCAGCTTCTCCCGCAGAGCCTTCTCGGCCCTGAAATTCGTGATCTTGGCCTCTCTCTTGGCCGTCATGTCCGCAGGACGCGGAGCAAGCGAGAAGTTTGCCTCGTCGTCGCGGTAGCGCTCTAGGAGTTTGGCGTGTGGACCTGTCACGAGCGCATAGCCCTCCACGAGGGAGAGGAAGCGCTCGTAGGCATCTCTTGCGGCGCGCAAGACAAGAATACGCTGCCGCTTCCGGGGTCGTCTTCCGCTTGGTCCCGAAGAGAAGGGCGTTCGCTGCACGAGCTCGGCTATGATGTGGTGGAGGGTAAGGTATCGCAGCGAAGAGGTGGGCGCGTCTTCGATGCCCTCGTTGGGGGAAAAGAGAGCGAGGGAGTCGACCTGCTCGACAAGGGAGGTATACTCTGTGAGGAGCGCCGCGATTTCAGAACCGTATGATGGCGATGTGGCGGGAAGGGATTCAATCGTTTGTCGTTTCGCCTCGGCTTCGGCAAAGGCGGCGTCGAGGGACGGCGGCTCGTCTGAGGAGGCCATGGAATTTCACGAGGCTGGCGGGCGAGCGTTTTTGTTGATCGACGAACTTGGAGTTCTTTGGGAAATAATTGTACAGTCACGTATGACTGGATGGTGGGTGATGATCAATGCCAAATTGACCCCTCCATCCGTCAGCTCGACGCTCACGACGTTACTCGTCTATCGATAAGCACCAACAGGTCACAGGGTATTTCTGTAGTCCCCCACCTACATACAACCATGACATGACGTGGCAAGACAAGTCACAACTGTCAATTATTAATCGTCTGGTGGTCAATGGCAGACCTGGTATTCAAGAGCAGAAATCAGCTAAAGCTCTGCCATAACTAGACGTAGATCCAAGCAAAAAAAAAAAAAATACATCTATCGATACATGGATCCGTCCAACGCCATGGTTTCCTTTGCCGGAGGACCTTGGTTCGCTTCTAGTCATATAAAAGGTAGCGAGCGAATTAGGTACATAGTAGCACTTTCAGCACATTTAGAATACAAGAAGCTCTAGTCGTCATCCATCTCAAACGGATCATCGCTCTCTCCTTCTGTTAGAGAAGAACTCTCGTCTACAATCACGGGTCGCTTGGCGGCAGCGGCTCGACCGGGGCGGCTACGGGCTGGGGCGGGCTTGGGTTTGGAGACGGGAGATGGAGGGGCTACCAGCTCGTCATCATCGTCGTCATCACTCAAGTCCCTTTGAGCGCTTGCCTTTACACCCTTAATCTTCTTCTTGGCAGCATATGCTTTGGCAGCAGGCGAAAGCGTGGCGGCTTTGGGCGCCGCCTTCGCTTTCTTTGGTTCTGCTTTCGCTTTTGCTTTTGTCGCCGCAGGCTTGCCTCTGGCCTTCTTAACCGCCGCCGGCACGCTGGCTGCTTTTGCCGCCACAGCATTGGCCACTTCGGTTGCCAGCTCATCGTCCGATTCCATCTGCTCCTCGCCATCGTCATCCTTGGTAGCCGTCTTGTGGGGAGATGACTTGGCAAGCAGCTCAAAGTTGGTCTCGTCGTCGCTGCCAATATCGATTGATGACTTGGATGCCTTTGCCTTCAGCCTTGAGATGCTGCTCGAGCCACCGTTGCCCTGGCTTGACTCGGATCGATTCATGGTGTGCAAGCCAATGCGTCCGGCGTCAGCCTTGGTCGACTTGGGCATCCCCTTGACCAAAGAGCCGACATCCCCTAGCAAGTCGTCGTCGTCGCCTTCACTATCTGACGATACATCGAACAGCGTCTTTGCCTTGGAAGCCGCAGCTCGTTTGGTGGGCCTAGCAATTTCGGGCTCGTCTATTTGGGACTGCGAAGCAGGTTGAGATTGGGATTGCTTAGCAACTGGTCCAGCCGCGGACTTGTTTCGGCCAAGAGCCATAAAGTCATCGTCAGAGAAGTTGTCGGACAAATCGACAACATCTTCGCCGGGTTCCTTCTTTGTCTTTGAGCTAAACATGTCGGCAAATCTTTGAGCACTCTTCGTTTCAACCTTGACCTTTGGCGCCGCCTTGGGCTTGGCTGCGGCGGCTGCTGCTGCTGCTACTGTCCCCGCTGCCTTGGGTTTGGCGCGTGACTTCTTCTCTGGAGCAAAGTCATCGTCATCCTTGGGCTTGCGCGAGCGGCCCGCGCCAATCTTCTTGGACACTCGTCGCCCCATACGGCGAATCTGCGTCTGAAGTTCCGCTTCGAGAGCAATCTGGGCATTCCATTCGATCATGAACTCGTCCAAATCTGCACACCAGAGATCCTTCTCACTCTTCGCCAGCAAATCTTCATGTTCCGCCTTTTTAGCGGCAATGGCACTATTCAGCTTGTCTAACCGTTCCGCAGTCAGGGCCCAAATCGGCATCTAGGTACTTTAGTTAGACCCCAATCCACAAGCATCACTATTGAACACGTCCCAAGTAGAGGAGGCGGACTTACCGAAAGCAGATAATCAAAGTCGCTTGCACTACCGCCATCTGCAGCGTCGTTATCGCCATCATCTTCTTCAGCATCGGACTTGCCGATCTCATCCGTAGCAGACTTGTTTTGACCGCCTGGTGGGAATGCCTCATATTTTCGGTCGCGAAGCTCTTGTACGAGTATCGACTTCTTCTTTTTAGCTACAATTAGATCGCCGTCGTTGATTTCCCGGATAAATCGCGCTTGATTTTTCAATTTTCTATAATCCGCGTGGTAGACACTGAGCCAGTATTGCTGTTCCAAGGAAAAAAAAAAAGAATGAAAAAAATTAGTCCAGGCTTGTTCATCCGCAAGACACACTAGCAAAGGAAGAAGAAGACGTTACCTTTCTGTCAGCGTACATCTGCATCCTGTGAATATAGTATTCTTCCAAAATATCTTCAACCTTTTCATACTTTCGAATTTGTCCTCTAGTATCAAACGCTACCAAGTTAGAGGTGGCAACCTGCTTCGCAAGCTTGAAGCGCTCTATTATACCCTCCTCGAGAATCTTTGGTGTGTGCTTTTCGTCTACCAGTATTTCAAAATGAACTGTCTTGTGGTCGTTGAATTCTTTGTAATCTTTGATCCAGGTCGGCCCATCGACACCGCTGATGACCTTTTCGAGCTTTGCCTTGAAATCGTCCGTCCACATGCGAATTGGGAGTTCGGTGATGACAATCTCATTTGGATTCTGCTCGTTCTGGTAGGCAATACCATTGAATTTGTACCGATCGGGACCAGCAGGCTCTGCATTGCCCTTCCAGCCTCGGAACCATGGCGTCATTGTTTCAAACGGCTTCTCCTCCGTGTCCTCATCACTCAGACGACCCATTCGACGTCTCAGATTGGTGACAATCTCCACAGGATGATAGTTGGGAATGCTTGTGCTCCACCCGGTTCCAATGCCGTCAGCACCATTGACGAGAACCATGGGGATGATCGGAGAATACACCTCTGGTTCGATTCGCTTATCATCATCATACTGGTACTTGAGGCTGGGCTCGTCCAAGGGAGAGAAAATCTTCTTAGCAAAAGGTGCCAAGCGAGTGAATGTGTAACGAGGACTGGCAGCATCGGAACCACCAGCAAGACGGGAACCAAAATTACCGCTGGGCTCCAGGATGTTGATGTTGTTGGATCCAACAAAATTCTGTGCCAAGCCGATGATGGTCTGTTGCAACGAGGCTTCTCCATGGTGATATGCTGTCTGCTCGGAGACATAACCTGCAAGTTCGACCACCTTTTTGTCCTTTACTAGATTGCGCTTGAAACAGGCATACAGGACCTTCCGTTGGCCAGGTTTCAGGCCGTCAATGACAGACGGAATGGACCGCATGTTATCGGCCATACTGAAAAGGATAAGTTCTTTACCGACAAAGTCATTGTAGGAGATGACCTTTGTGGAATGATCCAAGAAGGTGCCGGGGATAAAATTTCCCAGCCATTCCTTTCGAGCATCTGCCTTTTTCTTGGAGAAGACAAGATCAAAGAGGTCCGCTTCCTCTGGCCTCATAACCTCGAATTCTTTGAGATGATCGTCCAAATTCGTGAAATAAACCTGGGCGTCTTCATTGGAACTGGTACCTAGACCCTTGAAGTATTTTGACTGCCATCTGGAAAGCTCCCCTTTGTGTGCTTCTTTCCACTCTTCGTATTGCGGCTGCGTGAAGAAACTCTTGAGCTTCTTGGGCTTTTTCGGATCAGGTCCCTGCCAGACTTTAACAATTGGTGTAATAAATTCTCGGAAAAATTCAGGAATTTGCAGCAATGATGGGAACTGAACTTGCAGAAAGTTGATCAGAAGACCTTTGATATGACTACCATCATGATCCTGATCTGCCATGATCATGAGGTGGCCATAGCGAAGACTCTTTGTGTCTGTGTACACCTGCTTATGTTTTAAGCCTAGAAATTGCTTGATGTTTTGGATTTCCTGATTCTTGGTGATCTGGTCGATGGATGCATCTCTGACGTTCAGCAATTTACCTCGGAGTGGGAAGACACCAATTCGGTCGGGATCAAGAATTGCTCGTCCAGACACAGCAAGACCTTTGGCAGAGTCACCTTCAGTCAGAATGAGAGTGCATTCATGGCCTCTACGAGTGCCAGCCAAGTTGGCCTCGACTAACTTGGCATTGCTGACTCGGGCCCTCTTGCTACCATCACTCCTTGACATCATCCTGTCTGCCTTTTTCTGGGCAAAATCCATGATATTCTGAATGACATCCGATTTGCTAATCATCTTCAAGAACGAGTCTCCCAGGACGCACTTGCTTCCAAATTGACTGACCTTTGTTGTAAGCTGCTCCTTGGTTTGTGAGCCGAAAGCTGGGTTGGTAATGAGGCAATTGACGAAGATGAAGATGTGATTTCGAAGATGCATTTGCTTAAGAGTGTGACCTTTCTTCTTCTTGTCAAGAGCCTTGAGCAAGGAAGTCGTAATCTGATCAGCGATATAATTGACATGTGTCCCGCCGTGAGTAGTGGCGATTGAGTTGACGAATGAGACCTGCTGGAAGAGTCCGTCAGACACCGTAAAGCCCACTTCCCAGCGAGGATGCCCTTTGTCCTTGTCCATCTCAATGACGCAGGTCGGACTACCGCCCTCTTCTGCGGTTCGCCCAGAAGCGATGGCTTTGGTGTAGAGGTCGCAGTATGATTTGAAGTCCTTAATCTTGATCTGCTCGCCATTAAGATAAACCTTTATCGAGCGGACTGTCCCTGCCATGTCATATACTCGGCGGTAGAGTAGAGACTCCAGATCGTCGTCTATACCGTCCGGCATGGAAAAGCGATGGTAGTCTGGCTTGAATGTGACGCGGACGAAGTCGGCAGTTTTGTTTGACGTAATCTTTGCCTTGTGCATTTTCTGCATGTTTTCCGTCCATGTCTGCTTGTATCTCTTTTCATTTTGACTGTCTTGGCACTCCAACGTGAATTCTGTACTGAACACGTTGCAAAGCTTCGCACCATAGCCATTACGACCACCAACTGTTCTTTGCTCGTTGTCGTCAAAGTTGGATCCAGCCAGAAGGTGACCAAAGATAAGTTCTGGGATATAAATGTTCTCCTTTTCGTGCATCACAATCGGAATTCCTTTGCCATTGTTCTCTACACTAATTTCTCCGGACTCTCGGTTGATGTTGATCTTCATATAAGACATGGAGCTGTCATTCTGCTTGTTGTCGGCCGCATTGACGAGAATCTCATCAAAGATTTTGTAAAGACCGGGAACGAAACTGATGTACTTGTATTCCATCTGCGAGGTTTTCTTGTTGTACACCCACATGGACTGTGCTGTCTTCTCAACTGATCCGATATAGGTGTCGGGTCGTTTGATGATGTGCTCTAGTTGAGTGAGTTTCTGGTACTGCTCGGTCGCTGTTTTTGATTTTGACGGTTTCGGTGTCGTTTTTGCGGGAGTGTCGGCCATCAAGCTGTCGTTCTCAACTTCTGCAAGAGGGATACCACTCGACTTCTTGGGCGGCGGGACTTTCTTCTGCTTTTTGGAGCTTGGAGGAGTACGGGAGAAGCTGGAGTCGTTGTCTCTCACAGAATCGTCATCATCGCTTTGCGGCTTAGGGCGCTTCGCTGGCGCTTTAGACTTCAAAGTTGTTTGCACCATCTTTTTGCCAGTGGGCTTTGCCGCTGCCTTTGCTTTCGATTTCTGGATATTGGGCGTCAGCAACGAGATTGATCTGCCGCCATTTGCGTCTGACGCCGGCACTGTTCCAGGCAGCGCGGCTTTCTGCAATAGTGCAAAGCGGTCATTTGAAAGAAAACGTAGGCGGTTTACTGCCGTGGGACACGCAGAGCGAATGTGCAGTTTGGGGCGGATGTAGCAACGCATCGGCCCACGAGCCAGGTCGAGCAGCTGGCAGTTCAACCTGAAAGCTCTATCGTCAGATAACACTCACCTTCTCAGGGACGTAAACATCGGACTCCTCGCCTAAGCTGAAAGCGGGATCGGACAAGGCATCTGAGTCCATGCTGAACGTAGCTCTGCAACTGCAGCGAGAGCAAATTTAAGGGCGGTCTTACAGCACCGGAAACAAGTTTAGCAGAGTACACGCTGTCGTACATCAGCTTTACAGAATAGAGAAGTGCAGAACCACATCCAGACCAAGGCCGCAGTCGAAGTCGAGTCCAGAGGTGGATCGAGAGAATACGCGGTCTGTCGTCCGAAAACGAGTGATTGGACCGTTCAATTGCAGCTTGATGAATGCCTTGTTGGTGGTGGTGTTGATGTTGCTGTTGATGTTGCTGTTGTTGTTGCTGTTGTTGTTGCTGTTGTTGTTGCGGCCGCTGCTCCTTCGCGTAAACACCGGATTTGACGCGTCGTGAGATCACGCAGCTAGCTGCATGTGCCCTGTCTCTGAATCTATCAGCCGTCCTGGACCCGTACAGATGGCCACCCGCCTGCCTCGGACCCATTTGCGGAACAGAACCAGGGGTTCGTGTCTGGTGTGTTTTTCTGCCTCAGGCCTGAGATCGGCAGCTGCCCCATAGCTTCGGCTACGGCCCCCCTCCCTCCCCCCCCCTCCCTCCTTGCCGAGGTGTGTCGCCTTGAAACCAAAGTAAAACAAAACAAAGAAAAGAAAAGACCATAAAAAACGAAACACGCGACATGCCATGCTCGGAATTTTCCGTCCAGGTCAACAGCGCCACGCCACGCAAGCGTGCATATCGATATGACCCTATGGACAAAGCGTTTGATGTATTCGTTGTCATGTGGCAATCCTTCCTTCTATCCTGACCGTTCCGCATCGCATGTCGATACTTGCCGCTGTTCGAATGGAATTGCCTCGAGCCTTTTCTTCTATCTTCTGCTATATCCCCGTGTATCCAGCCACGTGGTGTGGACCCTCGATTCATCGACACAAACAGCATTCCATAACTCGCGATTTAAATCTCTCGACTTTTCCAATCTGGATATATTCTCTTACATCGTATGCTGTATGTGCGCGCACGGATGGATGCGCTTCCGTCAAGGTTCTCTTCAAAAGTCATCACATTTACACACATTATGTACCTTTGTAGGTTGACCACAGAGAAGAAGGCGTACCTCGATTGACGTTGAATGTGAACAAAATTACTTTATCGGAGTCGCGTAAAAAAAGACGTAAATTACGTCCGTATCGAACCAGACTACATCGGTTTTTCTATGTCACGCTCTCTTCAATACTCTGGCCTCATCCCCCCCCCCCCCCCATGGAAAATCTATTATTCTGCGCCCAACAATGCCAAATATACTTTGGTCTCAGACCTGGGCCATGTGTCTGTGCGCCCCTGAAGCATTGCCACGGTTTCTAGCGCTATTCTTTCGGAGAATTTATATTTAGACACGCGCCGAAACGGCACAAGTCTCTTCTCTTTTCCTGCCAGAAAAGATAACATCCCTGCGGAGAGATTCAATATGCTGCCGCGTATGAGAACAAATTAAGTGAAACTATCGGCTACAAACAGTTATGGTGTGGATATGTCATGACCCCCGGTGTCACCAACGGGGTACAAGGGTGAATACGGAGTAGGGGCGACTTGATGATGCCAAATTCCCAACCATGTGTTGCATATTTGCCATGAAACGACCTCAGAAAGCTTAAAAAAAAACGAAAAACAAAACGAAAAATCTACAACCTACTGACGTAATCGACCTAGTCTTTGACAAGAGTGACTATTCCCAGAACTCGACGACTTGAAGTCTCTCCAGATAGCAAACAACTCGATGGCCACGTGTTTTGCTGAGTCTTTCACCCGCAAGCTTGCTGACTCGTCTGTTACACGACACATCAATGTGCATTGCAGCATTTGTCGTACATTTGGCACTGAGCCGGAATCCTTGACGTTTGTCATAACGCGACTACCCGGTCATTGCAATCGACTCCATGGCACATCAACAGCAACCCACCAAACAGACACCTGCCCCCTTATCCTCTTGCCTCGAATTCATCCCAATGATCCCGGGAAAGCTATTCAGCTCAATCTGGCCATTCCCTACATGTCTCTTACACAACCTACCTTAGGCAGGTGACAGCACAATGAGAGATGCCATGTGTGAGGTACGTATATGTACACCTCTTGCCCCTGATGTCTGAAATACCAGCCATTTTTTCGTCCGAATTACCATGGCCCTCTCGGTGCACACCGTCTGTGTTCACCGGAAGCATGAAACATTCCTGGAAAGGTTGCCGAAGCTCTCTCGGTATCACATTCTTATGGACGTTGCGGGATGAGGCGGGGCCGTCAGTGAATAGGACCCGTGTCGGATGCAACTGCTTGGGCATTGTTGGGTTCAACAGAAGGCAAACCGACGGCAATGGCTTGTGGGCTGGCCAACGAACATGGCATAGAAGGAAGCAATACTGTCCCACGTCTTCCAGAGCAGAAAGGTCTTCCATTCTGGGGGCGCACATACAACGCAAATGTCCAGCGATGGCCAACTGGTGCTGAGGCTGGTGGCAGGATCACCTTTCTCAGGCCAAACTCCGTCCTTCGGTACACGGGCTTTGGCTGATATAACTTCAACTTGGCAAGCGCCTCTGACTTTCGTGATAAGGACCTCAACCACAGTGGTAGTCTCCATGAAACAGGTAATTCGTCTTTTATACAGTTCACGCAAGGCACACCACCTCAGCTCCTCTAAACTCTTTCTTGGTCGGAGTCGTCTTCTTTCCGCCGATGAACCGTTTTTTCGGGAACATTCCATGCCGGCTGCCTGTATCATCCATCCTCGACCGAGTCTTTCTCGGTTCGGATTGTTGAAGTTGAGACCACTCGCAGTTTAGAACCCTTTAACATGCTTCCAGTCAACGCCGCGTGTAGAAATTCCGAGACCGAGGATTAAGCTTCTGGCTGCGATGCTCTCCATCGCAGAATTGCTGAACCCACTGGAGCATGGTACAAATAGTGCTGACCAATCTCGACCATCTCCAAGACAACAACGACCACAGCAGAAACAACAGCATCATCATCAACATGAACAAAAACATCAACATCAACATCAACATCAACAACATCAACATCAACATCACCGACAACGTTTCGGATTGTCTTTCCACAACAGTACACGCGGACGTTCTGACGAGCGGCCTAGGTTGGATGTTAAGCGCAAAGGACCTTTGCCGCCTACAGTCCAAGGCGCCGTGAACTTTCCTCCCTTCGAAGACGTTCATGCTGGAGTACTCAGGGAGATAAGGAGATACCGAATTCCTCAGTTTGGCCACATCCACAGCAGCTGTGAGCACATTCCCTACAACAGTTCTAAGAGGGACTTTTGTACCAAAACCGGCCGAGAATATATCGAAGGTGCGCATTGTGCAAGTATCTCTATTACCAAACTTGACTAAGAGACTAGAATAGCATTCAAGTATACCTTTCAGATTCCTGGCCAGGTGTCTGTGTACACAATCATGTGGGACTACACTATTGGTCTTGTTCGAGTGACTCCTTTTTTTAAATGTATGGGCTATACCAAGGTATGTTCAAGTGCGGTAAGACGGGCCCTGGAGAAAGATCAAGCCGGGCTAATGAACTGCAGACAAAACCATCTCAAGCTCTGGACAAGAACCCGGGATTGCGAGATGTGTGCCCCAGCATTACGGGGGGGTCAGTCTTAGCTCAAGGTGTGTGTACACACAGTGACAATAGTGACAAGTATGTGAAATTTAATGGTAAAAACAGGATACTGGATGCCATACCAATGCGCCAAAGCATTGTGTGCGACCTTTTGTCACGAAATTTCCGGGGCTTTGATTCCGATCTTCGGGCCCGACTTCCCATCCCACTGTACATCGCCAGCATCGCCACGTTTCGGAGACATGATAATCAGCCCGCAGCTGATAGCTGAAGCCGTGATCCGAGCTCCAAGGCGTGATGGGCGACCTGAAAGCAAAGCCGAAGGCATCGAAGCTGCCTTTCTCAACCGTTTAGACCGGAAGCCAGCCACGTCGCGACCAGCAAGTGTGCCAACAATAGTTTCGCTGAGCACAACACCACACCTCGCAAGGCGATCATATTTTGACGTAAATGTGGCCCGAGAGCAGCCTCGGGACAAACAAGATGCCAATTACAAGATCGGTCGTGGTTGTACGACGACCGCGCCACCAGGCTTAGAGACACGCAATGCGGCCCGCGAGTTACAGCCAGATTTTGCGGACTGCGAGGATTGCGAGGGACCCTGCGTTGACGCAGACCACGCTCTATTCAGCAGCTCTCAAAGCCATAAGCGAGCCTTTGATCGTCCACGTACGTCGAGTGGTGAGTATAAACGACGGAAACTGGTCGATGACGATCCGTTTCTGATGATAGAGAGCATGTACCAATACCAAGAACGAAGCTCCTTCGGACGACGAGCTCTACCCCACGGCAGGGGCCTCGTCACGCCCCGGCACCACGAGTCGGTGGACGTTGCTCGAGGGAAACCCGACAATTCAGAGCTTTCGGCAGCAGGGACTTTTGTGCAGATGGAGACTGTGGGCGAGGTGCGGGACGCAAAAGGAGCCGCCTGGCAAGGTCGGTGACGAAACAATCCATTCGTCACTGACAAGATGTGTGTCTGACAAGATGTGTGTCTGACGAGATGTGTGTGTCTGACAAGATGTGTGTGTCTGACAAGATGAGTGTGTCTGAACAACGGCGAGTGCTCGGGCTTTGGAGCCAGAACACAAATGCGCAACGTTTGTCATGCAAAAGAATGCACAGGATGTAGGTGTAGATGTAGATAAAACGTATATATATCATTGCCAATTCCATTAATTTTATTTTCCCTTTTCAGCCGGCCCGCACCCTTTGTGAAACTCATGAACCAAGTCGATTTTCAAGATTTTTTATACTATTGTGTGTGTGTGTGTGTGTGTGTGTGTGTGTGTGTGTGTGTTTTCGCCAATCATGACATTATGAACGCTGTGCCTTCTCCTTGGCAATTTCCGCCGCCCTGGCCCTCTTAAACTTTTCCACCCACGCGTCCGCCTTGGCGTTGGGCACGACATATATCCTCACCACCTCATCCACGACATCGACCTTGCCGGTAGCGAGAACCTTGAGCAGCGGCACCCTCTTGCCCATCTTGAGCACGCCGCCGCCTCTCGTCTCGACGAAACACGACACGCCCGCCAGGGTATACGCGCGGTCGGCATCCCACGGCAGCGGAAACACATACGACAAGTGGTCCTCGAGCGTCTGCGTCTCGTTAAACGCCTTGATAAAGTCCGACTCCAGGTCCTCCGGGTACAGCAGCACGGTCGGAAACGCCAGGCTGCTCCTCGGATCGTCCGGGTCCGGCACGAGCTCGAGCTTCGTGTCGCCCATGTCGGGGGGCTGGCTCGTCGTCCTGGTCTGGATGTTGCGCGCCCTGAGCGCCGCCCGGAGAAGAACGTCCCTCCGGCGGGCCTTGGCCTTGACCTCGTCGGCCTTTTTCTTCTTGGCCTCCATCTCGGACGCCCGGCGGGCTATGTCGTGCTGGACCTGCTTCAGGCCCTTGTTGTGCGCGTCGAGGGCGAGACCCCGCGCGCAGACGTCCTCGGCCTCGGCGATCCTGTCTACCCTGAGCAGGGCTCTCGCGCTGCGGTAACAGGCCTTGACGTTGGACGGGTTGAGGCGCAGTGCCGAGGCACAGTCGGTCCAGCAGCTGCGGTAGTTGTCGAGCTCGAGATGGCATGCCGCGCGGTTGACGTACAGGGCCTCGAGGACCTCTCTCTGCGACGCAATCTCCTCGGGAGAGCAGTCCTCCTCCTCCTTCTTGCCATCCGCGACGACGTATTCTGGGCTGCTTCCCTTGGCGTTGCTGCTTGCGCCGTTCCGCTTGCGCTCCTCCGCGGCCAGGACCTGTATGCCCTTTGTGTAGAACTCGCGCGCGTCCACATACCCCCGTACCTTGAAGCAGTCGTTCCCCCTCATCTTGAAGTCGATGCCGTTCTCCAGCGGCGTCCCCTCATACGCGAGTGCCTGCAGCGCCGCGATGTCGTCATTCTCTTCCATGTCCGTCATGAAGAGCGGACACTTGTTGATGTCGGCCATGATTTCCTCAAACGTCTGTTTTTTCATGGGCGGCAGTTCCGGCTTCGTTGCCTCGGCGGCATTCTGTGGGCGTGCTGCTTCTGTCTCTGGACTTGAAGTCCGAGGTCGTGATGCCTCGACGAGTTCGCCCATCTTGTCCATCTGCGCCGTCATATCTTGTCCTCTATTTATTTATTCTTTCCTGTACTTCTCTCTCTCTGTTTCCTCCCCCAAATCAAAATTACGCAAACTTGCCAATAAATACTCCCAAGCCTCCTATGTCTTCAAGGGAAAAAGAAGTGGGAAACTAAAGATGTTGTATTTCAGTGACTTTTTTTTTTTTTTTTTTTTTTTTTTTTTTTTTTTTTTTGGCTCATTCAAGCTGGTCGTTTCAGTGGTTTATGTGGGGTGTGGGGCGGAAACAGATGGTGCTTCCCTTCTACCCTCAAGCTAGGGATACTCTTACTTTTTTTGGGTGTCAAAAATTTCTTTCTTTCTATTTATTACCGGGGAGCAGCAGGATAAATCATTTTGCTCAAATTTTTCTTTTAAATTTTTTAAAATGAAACAACTTAGTGTGGCAAAAAACGACCTTGATGACACCCGCCTCTACTCTTCACAATTCTACTGGATTCCATCAATTCGGGTGGTGCCTGATGTGGACCCACCAGATGACGTCCTGTGACTGCTGCCCAGCACGAATTATCATCACAAAACACGACGCGCATGCGTACTTTCATGATTTTTACTTTTTATTTTATTTTATTTTCAAACCCCAGGTGTTCTATATACCTATCTGTCTCCTTTTATTCCGAGGAGAAGACGATGAAAATGACAATGAAGAAAATAAATACACTCAAATGAAAAAATCCCATGCTCCAAAAACTCCGTTCCGTTGCAGTTTATGCTTTGAATCAGACCGACACCGTGGGGTATATGTGATGTAACATTCGAATGTACATCGCTAGAATCACCCCCAACCTTCTCTTGATGCATTCCCGACCGGCCGCTAGCAGCGAAATCTCTCTTCGGAAGCCCGTGTCGTGGAACTGTGACATTCTGGTCACTCTTTCAAGAGTGGCAAATTAGCATGTGTGCAATAGTTCTGGAACCCGGTCATTTTATGACACGGAGAACCATTCCTAATTGCGATAATATGTGTATGTGTGTGTGTATGTGTGTGTGCGTATGGGACAAGAGGAAGAAAACTGGGTCATAAGAATTGGAAATGACTCCGTCACAGCCGCCTACTCTCTCTCTTCAGTTGAGACTTCAGCGTTCAGAGGAGTATATTCGGTGCAAGGAGGTGCCGTGGCACATTCTTCAGAGGCATCCATGTCGCGTTCGCGAGGAACCCAAAAACACTGCACCGAGCCAATAATGGCAACAAGAACGCTTCCATACCAAGCCAAAGCCGTGCAGTTCATTTTGCTGCCATAGGTGTAAAGATATCCAGCGACGGGAGGTGCAACCATACGGCAAGCAGCTCCAGCACTGGCAGCCAGCCCGTTCACCTTTCCTAGTGCACTGGATGACGGGGTAGCCTCCTTGATAAGGATCAAGAGGAGAGGGTATAGCGTGATGGAGAGAATGTTACGTACTGCTAAGCAGATATAGATGGCAGGGAAGATGAGAGACTCGGGCACGAGAACGAGTAGGGGCACAATCGCATATACGATTGGATGTAGAACAGTGGCCAGGAGGAAGAGCTTGTACACACCGACTCTCTCTGCGGCGATGGGAAAGATGACAGCTTGTACAAATAATGCAATGACACCATTGACAGCCATAATCATTCCAACATCGCGCAGAGAGAGCCCCAGGCCACCCGATGAAGTGAAGACGGACAGCAGACTGGCCACGCGGTTGTGGTCAATGCTACGTCCATCCTCGAAGAATATGGGCATGAGATGATCGTAGGTCATGGAGTGGTACGTGAAGAGGGAAAGGGCGATGATGAAACCGACAACTCGCTTGTTCCAAACCTTGTTGGATGTTGAACCTAGTTTTTCTCGTACCAGCGTTTCGATCGATGGCTGCTCAAACTGATGCTCGCCGGTTGAAGTTCGAAGAGTTCCATATGTCTCAGCTCGAAGGTCCACTGCTGGACGCTTCAAAGCATCTGAAGTCTCAATCAGTGGTGTTTCTTCGGATACGTATGTATCTGCAGGGAGGGAAATGCGAGGCTGCATATCAGGATGCGTCTCATCGAGCAGCACGAAGCCCAAGATGATGCTGATGAGCAGAAGTACAGCGCATAAAAGATTGGGGAGAAGATACGGAAAGCGATCGAACAAGCCACCCTTGGGAAAAGCATTGGGCCAGGACTCATGCGGATCAGCAAACGTGCCACCTATACATGGTCCAATGATGGTGCCAATACTCCATACAAAGGGCATGACAGAAAAAGCTCTTGCTATAATTGAGTCGAGTGTCAGCCCCAAAAAAAACCGATATATTTTTGGTATCGAAATTGGAAAAACGTCTCTGACACACACACACACACACACACACACACACACAAAAAAAAAAATGATAGCCGACTTACGTTCGTGTTCGGGTTTGGTCACGAGCTCACCGACCATGGTTTGAATGACGCCGATATTGCCGTTGAGAAGACCTCCTATGGCTCTTCCAAGTAATGCTATCCAAATGTTGGAGGCGAAGCCTACCATAACCATGCTAAACATGGTGCCCAAGCATCCAAGCATCAGGACCGGCTTGCGACCGATGCGATCTGATAGACCACCCCAGTACATACCCATGAGGGCTTCTGCAAGCGAGAACGAAGAGATGAGGAGACCGGCGTGAAAGGAGGCATCTTGTTCGCTGCCAATTTGAAATCTTTTCACAAGAGCCCATGCGTAAGGGAAGATGGAGGTGAGGGCAATTGGCTCAGCAAGACGCACAATCGCTGCAGAGGTTCCGTGTGTTAGCAAAGCTGTTGATGCAATTGCTGGAGGCTTGTAACAGCTTTGATAGAAGCAGGTTTCGCCTTACCTAGCAGAAAGAGTTGAAGTGTCGGAAAGTCATCGGGATTGCGAAGACGGACCTGCTTCGTTAGGGCCATATCTTGGTCGTGTAATGGGCGCTTACAACAAGACACGGGCACTTCGACCAAATAGTGCCAGTGTTTGTGTGCGAATCTCAACAGGTGTCTGTGTGGTGCTGCGTAATACGATGGATGAATTGTGTTGATGATGGCAGATGGGTTGTCGTGACGATTCGCAAGAAGGCGAACTAGGGAAGTGGAACACCCTCTCAAGTTCTTGACCGAGTTCAAGAGCAGACGACAAAATGGTGACAGCCGAGCGTCGGGCTTGTAGTTCGAGGATGCTGTCCAGTGGGCAGGGAATTTATAGAAAAGAAATTAAAGAGAAAACAATTAAAAAAGAAGAAGAAGAAGAAGAAGAAAAAGCCCGACAGATGTTGTTTACAGCAGAAGAGAGGCAGGCTCCTCCGGACTGGGTGGGAGTGGCTAGAAACTGAAAGATTGAGATGGAATAATCGAGAGATTGTCCGGATGTGCTGAAGCCTGGAGGGATGGAGCGTCTGATATTTCTATGTCGGACCATCGGGGGGTGGGGGGGGGTGTGCGGGGGTGTGGGTGGTGGGCCTGGTGGCGTCTGATCGGTGCATGTCTAGTGGGTCTGAAGTCTGGTTCTGGACTGGGAGCGGCGCTTGAGGGCGTGTGAGCCAACCAGATGCCGTGCTTTTAGAATAGTCTGGCCGGACACTTTGCGGCTGCGGCTGCGGCTGCGGAGCAAATACAACTTGATATGCAACTATGCATGCTCGCATGCATTGCATGTATGCATGAATGCATGTAAAGCGAAACCTGCAAAATTTCACGATTGGCGGCAACTGAAGTAGTGTGGTGGCGAGTGGGGTCTGGTAGGACAGTGCGACAGTGCAGACGGCGCAGACAAATGCGGGTGAGCCAAGCAAGCAGTTGATATTCGAAAATGTCTTGTCTGGTGGCGTCTGGTTTCTTCCTCCGGTAAGTCCTGGGTGAATCAGCGAATGTGTGAGTGCGAGTGCGAGTGTGAGTCAAGGGAGTGAGTGAGTGAGTCAAGGGACCAAAAAAACAAAACAAAAAGACAGATGAGCTGCCGCATTGAGCGCTGGTGCTCAAATCGCTTCACGGCAGCCAGCAATTGACTAAAGACTAAAGCAGACGGAACGGAAAATGTCTCGGATTGCCAGCCGTGGAGTTTCGTTTCGTCTGCTTCCAGTCCAGAGACGGGCATTCGATACGACTACCATCAAGGGACGGTTGGGGACGGTTCGGTGAGAGCCGGTCACGGTCGAAACCACTTCTGCGGTGTGCCGCCCTTTGCGCGCGGACCAAATCGCGGCTCGCATTTTGTATTGTTGACATCTGTGTGTTGTTTTCCTTGTGGAGCGGCACACGCGACTGGTTGGGATGTTGGCATTGATGCAGCTATGACCGACGTCACGGCCGTTGGAGGAAAGAGGGTGAGAGGGAAGGAGAGAGGCAAGGGGGGGGGGGGGGGGGAGGAAAACTCTCCGGTCACCTTGTACGATCTGGAGTGGGGCGGCGGAGCCATTGTTGATGAATTTCCTGCCGGGTCTGCCAGGTGTGCGCTAGCCCGGCTAGGCTTGGACAGAGTGGCGCCCGGCCGGTGCATCGTGGGACCGCGCCACGATTGAAGACTCGGACGAGAATTGAGGACTCCGGGAAAAACCGGCGTAGAAGAATTTGCATCTGGGTCGACTGTGTGAGTGAACAGGGCAATCGAATACGATGTGGGGACATTTCTATATGAAATGAAAAATACTATGGTGCTATTGTGTGAAGGCGAGGAAGCGTTCTCTGCCGCGCCGTGCCATGGTCGGACCCGGAATCGCTGCGTCTAATACATGGGGAGGCTCAACGAGAGCGTAATAAAGACGGCATGCATGCATGTACATACATATGTACACACAGTGTACATGCATACACGCGTGTATACCTGCCTACCTGCATAAACAAGGCGTGATAGTCCAACGCCCTCCCGCGCGCCCTCACACGACCAGCCTGGTAGGAGGGTGCGTAGTGGGTGAGTAGTGGGTGCCTAGTAGGTGCCTAGTAGCTGCCTCTTGTCGGACTAGACAACCTTGAAGTTTTGTGGCTGCATGTGCTGGTGATGCTAGCGATCTAATTTGGACGATGCGACACCCTCGTGCTCCCTCGCTCCCTCCCTCATGCAGCTATCGAGTCGCGCTAGCTGGAAGGTGAGCACAGGGGGCGCCCTAGTTCCCGTTATCGCTATCTATCCATCCATCACCCGTCTTGTCTGTCAGTCAACAAAAAAAAAGGCTTTTTTCATGACTGCCTTTTGCAAAGGAATTCCCATGCCTTGGTGGATCCAGACAGATAGATGGTCGGTCATGGTCGGTCATCGTGATTGAATTTTCTCCGTATGCACATGCATGCGCATGCGCGGCCGCCTACCTCCCTCGTATGTACTTGGTGGCAGATCCTATCCCACTAACAATCCAGACCGGGAGAAAGCTGGCCTGGCGGTGCGCGTTTCATGCACGTGCCAGCATCGTCCATCGGCATTGATGAAAATCCTTCCATGTTTGAGCTCAGACCTTACAGAGACCCGGCTCATCGGGACGAGTTTCTGTGTGCACATTGTCATATGTATGTACATACAGATGTACATACAATACACATGTGTGTCAACGAACCATCTGGTCGTGTGCAGCCGAGCCCCCGCTGTGCCGTGCATGGATGCATGCGATCCCCATGACGAACTACTGAGATTGATCATGCATGGCATTACGACCACCGGCTCTGCGCCCCCCTCCTCTAAAAAAAAGAAAAAAAGAGAAATAAACAAACCCTGCCTCGATCAATTTTGACTGGATCAGACCCGACAGTTGTGGTTCGTGGGATTCTTCGTGAGGGGCCGCCCGGCCGTGTCCCTAGCATCCACCCCACAAGCACCAACACCAACACCAGCAACACCACATCTTTTTTTCTCCCGTCCGGTCTGCTGATCGTGACAGTTCGTTCCGCAACACCCCCCATTTCATTCCTCAGTCCGTGCCCCTCGTCTCGACAACGCACTGCTTTGCTGAAACACACCAATCCGAAACCAATCCAAGCCTGGATAAATACTCGGTCTGGGACTCCCACAGAAACCTTTCGCGGGTCCCGAAATAAAAAGCAAAGCGTTCGGGCCTCTGTTGTCTCAACCCCGTGGTGATGTAAAACAAATCCACCCCAGAATGCCAGCCTCGTTTTGCCATATACAACCACCGTCATGTCCAGGAATTTGCCGCAATGACAGCAACCACGACGAACAGAATTCCGTATCTACATATATATGTATATATGTACATATGTATGTATGTATGTATGCAAGTGCATTCATTCAGCGCGGCAGCAAGTAGTGCGGTTCTTTTCTTGCTGCCCCGCTGTCCTATTCATTACTCAAGTAAGACGTTCCAGGCTACGTTAGCCAGTCAGTCATAAACGACGACCAGTGACGAGGACCGCCTGCCAAACAGTTGGGTGTGGACTACTTTTTTGTTTCATTTCATTTCATTGATTTTATTTTATTTTTACTACCGAAGAGGCACTGCCTACCGTTGTACATGCATAAATATAGACATCCTTGTACTGAGCACATGGACTGCAAGGCGTTCTGCGTCCGTCTCGGGCTGGCTGCAAGACGGGCAGCAATCCCTGCCGTGCCGCACCGAAACGGAGGATAAACGCAAAGGCGACTTTTGGTCGGCGGACCTGGTACACGCACACCATCGGGGCGAGACATGCTACTTTGTCTGCCGTGGTCAGTGATGAACTCGCGGCAAAATATGACTTCTTTTCGACGTGATCAGAGCAGAGCAGAGCGACTACCATCTAGTATAACGGGAAGGAGGGGGGGAAAGGCAACAGGGAAAAGGCAAAGGGAATGAAAAAGGGTGTAAAAAGAAAAAAAGAAAGCAAAGTAAAGTAAAGTTTTTAAAAGGAGAAAGCTATAGGTTTAAAGTGAATATATATAAGTAAAAACAAGAGGAAGAAGAAGAAAGAAAGAGACAAAAGAAGAAAAGAAGAAAAAAAAAATGGTAGAAATGCCCACATTATCAAACACGTCGGGGATGCCCAAATCAAGAGCCCATATCCCTCAAAACCTCCCGGTACAGCTCCGCCTCTCTCTGCATATCCTCCGCAGTCCTCGCCACCCTATCGGCGTCCTCAATCGGAGCCATCGCACCGCCCGCGACAGGACGACAACAAGCTTCTTGAGGACACTTGCATTCGTGGTCCCGGTCCCACAGCGCGCCACCGACGTTTCCCTCCTCGCCGGCCATCTTGGTGTAGATGGCATCGGGGTTCTCGCCCACGTCCTTGGCCTTGCGCGGAATGACATGCACGTGGACGTGCGGCACCGTCTGTCCCGACTCGGGCCCGTCCTGCACCGCGACGGTGAAGCTCCCGGAAGTCAGGTGTCCCGGCTCAGGACCAGGGCGGGAGCCAGTGTCGGGAAAGTATCGTCTCGCCAGCATCCTCTGCGTGCGCTGTACCGTGCTGAAGAGGTCGGCTGTCTCGGCGGGAGACAGATCCGTCAGACGCCGGTGCGGTCGGAGGGGACAGACGAGAACATGGCCCGGGACGAGGGGCTTGAGGTTGACGAGGGCGAAGGAGTGTGGCGTGGTGAGGAAAACCTGCATTTGAGGGGGGGGGGCGTTAATTCCGCATAGCTTCTACCTTGTACACATGTATACACACAAGTATGTATATATACACATGTATGTATATACATATTCATATATGGTTTTCTTTGTGTGTGCGTGCTGTATGCATGAGCATAGATAACTGAATAAATGATCAAAAAAATACCTGATTCGTAACCTCAAAAGGCCCAAATCGAATGCCACACCCATCTCCCTTGGTCGCAAACGCCATAACGGCCCGGCTCACTCGATTGCAGGACAAGGATTCGCGAACACCGAGTCCAGATCGCACTAGCATGGATGCCACGTATAATGATGCTCTAGCTTTGGAAGCAATTTTTTTTTTTTTTCGTGATGAAAAAGTAAAGCAAATTAACCCCTAACAAACGACCTGATAACAGTTGGTGCCGGTCTGAGGTGACGATGACAACGAGTCGTGCGTGACCAAGGGAAGAAGAAAAAAAAACCCGAGGACGTCCAGCTCACCTTTCTCATTCGTCATAGAACCATATCAGATTAGACCTCTCCACATGCACCGCGTCCGTCCATCCGCAATGTACAGTGCACATGCAGACTATATACTGTAGACGGATCTACACGCGATTCATTGTAGTCCGCAAAACACAAAACAGAGCGAATCCACAAGATTTGTTTTGACTGCGGTGAATAACGGGTCGTTATGTCATTTCACCGTCAGTGCCGTGACCTGATTGATGAGCACGTACGGTCGACCAAGCACCCAGGTACCAAACCATGTACAGTATGAGTACATTACTCGGCAACTTTGATACAACAGATAATATTACCAAAGCGAGGACAGCCATTCTTTTATTGATCTCAAAGAGTTGTACCTATTCATGATATTTGACCATTCCCACCTAAATGTTAGATAACATGCCAGGTGTAAGAACACCCCTCGAGCGTTGAAATTTACAGTGTACTACTTCTCGGCTCAGGAAGCTCATTGTAAATGTACAATGCTCAGTACGTGTAACACAACCATTGAAAAAAAAAAAAGAGAGAGAGAGAGAGATACGCACACATGTACAATAGATATATCAGTACACTATTATACCCTCGTCTCGGCGCAGACAGGCAGGCAGTGTTGGGGCCGAATGAGTCTGGCACTGGCACTCGTCCGGTGAGAAGCTCTACCTCCTATTCCACATGCTCGTCCTCGTCCTCGTCTACATGCTCCTCCCAATGAACTGGAAATGAAATCAAATCACGGGTTAGCAGGTCCGGCCTTTTGCTTCATTTCATTCCATTCCATTTCACGAGGCGACTTCTCTCAAACTTACCATGCGGCTTCACCAGAAAAGTGCAAAGCAGTGCAAAACCAAAGAGGCAAGTGAGTGAGACAAAGATAGCCTGCGGGTAGGTGGAGACAGTCGCGGCGTAAATGCCGTTGAAGATGACCGGTCCGATGACCCTGGCCAGAGCATGCATCATGCCCATGGCCCCAAAGACCCTGCCGACTCGATCCTGGGGAACATGCTTGGTCACGATGGATTGACTGGTCGCGCTACCAAGTCCACCAAGCGCGCTCACCATGGCGCTAGCAACGAAAGGAGCCGGAGTCCTCGCCAAAGCATAACCGGCGTAGCCCAGAGTATCGGAAAAAATTGCAGACCGAAGTATCCACAGATCGATGTCATCGGCTCCGCCATTCTTGTCCTGCGGCGTGACGCCCGTCTCTCGTCTCATCTTGGCGGCAGGGCGTGTTCTGAAGAGGTGGTGGATGATGGGAAACACGCCCATCAAGACGATGACACGGACCAAAGAAACACTGGCAATGAACCGAGAGGACTCGGGGGTTTGCCACTGAAAGGCATACTGGGCATACAAGACGACGACTTGACTGGCGGCCATGGAGCTTCCCAAGGTGATCATGTCGCACGTAGCCAACGCAACCAAGTTGATACGTAGGCTTGTTGAGGTCCCCCGTTCCCGGGGCCAGAGTATAGACAGGGCTGCAAAAGGGTTCTTGTCTTTGACTGAAGAGATCCAGGACGCCGGCCGCCCATCCAGCTTGATCTGTACCTTGAGATGCTTTTCTTGGGCAGCCATCTGCCTCCTCTTGGACAGAGATTCAGGAATAACAAAAGCCACGATGATGATGAAAATGAAATGAGCCGCCAAGCAGACGTAAAACACGGACACCAGGCTTCCCGTCAGCCTCACAAACTCGCCACTGAAATACACGCCCAGAGCAAGACCGGTGAACATACAGGCGTGGATGTAGCCCATGGCCACAGCGCGCTTCGAAGGTGGCGTGCAATCACTGGCGTATGATTGCGTGAGAATGTTTCCTGCGGTGAAGGAGCCGAAAACACCATCAAACAAAGCTCCGAGGAGCAGCCAGCGATAGTCGACAGTCTGCGGAAATTTCGCTGCCAAGATTGTGATCATTTCGCCCAGCAATCCACCGCACGAAACGAGAGCGAGCAGGCGGCGGCGACCAAATCGATCCGAAAGATGCCCTAGTTTTGGAGCAGCCAAAGCGCTCAACAGGCCGGTGCATAAATTAACGGCCAGCATGAAGGTCGCGACACGCTTCTGGATCTCTGGATTTCTACACTGTGGGTCATCGATCCCAAAAACGACCGGAGTCCATGGTTCACCGGGATGCAGAATCGCCTGGTCGGCAAAATATCCTTGGCAGACTAAATCGAGTATGCTACCACGGCGTCAAAGTCAGTATTTCAGTAGAAATAAATCCCCGGCATCTGAAGGAGGGAAAAGCCTTTACTCACAGATTGAGCTTCGGAACAATAATGCTGCCATGAGCCAGTGTAAATAATAAGTACGGAGCTATTAGCCAAAAAATCTGCATTGTACGGTATGGTCAGGTCGGAATATCAGGGACGAGGACGGCTCATGACGTACGGACGGTCGACGCCACCGGGGCAATTCTTCGAAATCGGCAAGACCGTCCCAGCCGACGCCAGCACCAGCTTCTCTTGCGACTTGATCGGCATACTCTTCAGAACCAGACGCGAGAAGACGGGTGGTTTCGACGTCTTCTGTTGCAGACGAAGATGCGTTCATCTCAGGTTCGTCGCGCGCCATGGCGGCCAAACGGCGTGCCACCGATTTGTTGGGAAGAGTCGACGGCCGTGTTTTGTCTTGTTTTGCTTTGCTTTGCTTGGTACTGGTCGACAGGGATGAAAAATAATACGCTGACAACGTGATTGGCAGCGGTAATTCCTTGCCTATTCAACCACGACCAGATTGGAAGCTTCGGTGAGCTGAGGCGATGACAAGATTGCGCTGGTTGGAACTCGGCAGTGTCACGTCGTGAAACAGCGAGCGAGCAATACGTAGCACTGTTTAGAGCAAAGGAAAGACCAAACCAGTTGACATGTTGGGGGACAGCAATAGCGTTTTGGAGCGGAAGAAGCGGCGGGGGAATTAATAAGCCGACGAAGGCGTTATCAGACGCTTCGAGAGCGAGAGCCAAGCAAGGCAAGGATAGGCGAGGGAAGGCAAGGGAAGGGAAGGGATGAGATGACGATGACGGGCCGAGTGGGCTGGTGTCTCCCCACGTCCGTACAAGGCACCTAGAATGATTTGCCGCCAAAGTCACTGATGAGGGGTTTTACGTAGCTTTGACCTATACAATCTCATGAGCCTGGCCTCTCTATTGATCTCCCTAGACTTCCCTGGAGTATAGTAGGAACGTGCGGTACAAAGCATGTCAAGTTTGAGACATGTGACGTTCCTCTTTTGACAAACCGACATCCTTGTTGCCCTGCACCAGAGGTCCACCTCTTGGGACTAAAAAAATGCAAGAAAACATGCAAAATAATGCAAAGAAAGGAAGTATGTATATACATATGTACACACATGCATGTATATACGATAAATATATTCAAGTTTTACCGAAGGATGTGTCAATGCGTTACATTGCAGCTGTTGGGCTAGGGACTGGCCAGGACGCGGCGACTTTTTCTATGTGGTCCATCTGTTTTCACCAGGCCAGACTAAAGGCAATATATGCAGGCATTTGCACAGGCACGGCATGGCAGGCGAGGTTAATTACCGGTACGAACTGTCTGGTTGGTGAATCTGGTTTCTGCATCATGGCGCAACCGAACCTAGATGGTAGCATTGAAGGGGCGAGCTGGAGGGGACGGGGTGGCTGAAGGGGCACAGATCCGAGGTGATAGATGACAGCTCCAGGCACTCAATTCAGAAACCCAACGCACATGTGGACCAAGACGTGACGACCACTCTGATGAGACCCTGACTGGAGTTGACCAGCCAGCCAGACAGACCTCATGGCTTTTGACCAGACGCAACTCGGGAACCTCCGCCCGGACACGCGTGGCCGTCCGTCCACCTACCCTGCCTCCTCGTCTCAACCAGAAACACCATGATGGTGTTCTAATGCTCGCGTTATAATGTCCAGACTGTGTGCACACCATCTAGTGTATATGGAGTAGTATGTCAACACGAACGGCAAGGATGACTGAAAGCCCTACGTCGCGCCTGTGTGATTAGCAAAAAAAAACAAAAAAAAACACGAAGATGGACGGCTTCTTCCATACCTAGGCACACACGCACGCACACAACACAAACATATGCAAGTAGGTGGTGGCATCAGTGACAACAAGTCTGTTTGTTGTCTAGCAGCTCGAAACCCCTCCCCCGGGCAAAGTGGAGGCGCGGTGCTGGGGAATTTATGTACAACCTACCTAGGTACATACAGTTGTACGAGGTAGTATGTATTCTCCGTCGCTGACTCAGCACAAATTTCACCCGCCCAGGTGCGTTCAACAGCTCCAACCAGACATCCAGCAGGAACCAAACTTGTCTGGTCTCCTCGAGAGAGAGAGCAGCCACCACTCAGCCCCCATCTCCACGTCGCGCAAAGACGAGCCGCTGCTGCTGCCTTCGCCTGCATCGCCATCATGCCCGTCGTCAAGGGTGGTGTCTGGACAAACATTGAGGATGAGATCCTTAAAGCCTCCGTCTCCAAGTATGGTCTGAATCAATGGGCGCGTGTGTCGTCGTTGCTGGCGCGCAAGACGCCCAAGCAGTGCAAAGCTCGATGGAACGAATGGTTGGATCCCAGTATCAAGAAGATCGAGTGGAGCAAAGATGAAGATGAGAAACTGCTGCATCTGGCCAAGATCATGCCGACGCAATGGCGCACCATTGCCCCCATCGTCGGCCGCACCGCGAACCAGTGCCTCGAGCGATACCAAAAACTCCTGGATGAAGCCGAGGCCCGAGAGTCCGCCAGCTTAGCATTGATGGGACCGGATGGGGGCGAGACACAAGCACCATCCGCCGACGATGTTCGACGGCTCCGTCCCGGCGAGCTTGACCCCGATCCCGAAACGAAGCCGGCTCGACCTGATACTATCGATCTTGACGAGGATGAAAAGGAAATGTTGAGTGAGGCCCGTGCCCGTCTGGCCAACACGCAGGGTAAAAAGGCCAAGCGAAAAGCCAGAGAGCGGCAGCAAGAAGAGTCTCGGCGAATAGCCTCTCTACAGAAGCGACGAGAGCTCAAGACTGCTGGCATCAACATCAAGATCGTCACCCGTAAAAAGGGACAAATGGACTACAATGCCGACATTCCATTTGAGAAAAAGGCAGCACCTGGGTTTTACGACACATCCGAGGAGCTGACTCGCAACGAGCTGCAGCGCAAGGGATTTGACCCCCAGAAGCTGAATTTACATACAAAACGAAAGGGAGACGACGACGAGGATGGCGAACGCAAGCGAAGGAAGAATGAAAAGGACGGCCTTTCCGAGTCGCAAAAGGCTGCCATCAAGGCTGGCCAGATGCAAAAAATCCGAGAAGCCGAGCAGAGTAGCAAGCGCCGAGCCCTGAATCTTCCCGCGCCTCAGGTGAGTGAAGGCGAGCTGGAGGAAATCATCAAGATGGGCAAAATCGGAGAGGCGGCCAATGCCGTCGCGAGGGAGAGCGACAACGATGCCACCAGGGGATTCGTCAACTCGTACTCGACGCTCAACGCAGGTGCGCCCATTCGAACTCCCAGGGCTCCTGAGCAAGAGGATCACATCGCCAATGAGATTCGCAACATCCGGGCCCTGAATGAAACCAAATCGGCACTTCTGGGCGGCGAGAATACTCCCTTGCGCGAGGGCCCAGGTTCCACGGGCTTCGAAGGTATTGCGCCGAGGAAACATATCATAGCGACCCCCAATCCCCTGGCAACTCCGCTGCGGGCCAACGGCGTCGGCGTGGGTGCCACGCCGGGCCGTCCCGGGCAGACGCCCATGCGCACGCCTCGCGACACATTTGCCTTGAACAGGGAGGACGGATCCTCGGTAGGCGCCACGCCTCGCGACGTGAGAATGCACGAAATCGCACTACGAAACCAGCTGCAATCCGGGCTTGCCTCGCTACCAAAGCCGAAAGACAGCGAGTGGGAGTTTGAGTTGCCCGATGAGCAACAGGAGGGCCCTTATGCACCCAACGCGCAGGAAAGAGAGGACGCCGCAGAGCGAGACCGACGCGAGCAAGAACGGCGTGCGGTGGAGGAAGAGCTGGAAAGACGACGCAGGACACAAGTTATGCAGCGGGACTTACCACGGCCGCTTGTTGTGGATTTAGCAGCGCTGCTCAGAAAGGCAGAGAGTCTCCAGAGCGCCGCCGAAGCCATGATTGCGAGAGAAACCGCTATTCTCATGGCCAATGACGCCGCCAAATTCCCGCTGCCTGGCTCACACGCCGGGGGTGTAGCCCCTAAAAAAATGCAACGTTTCGACGATGCGTCTCTCGCAGATGCCCGACTGTTGATTCTGTCGGAAACCAAGCCTCGACCTGCAAAGGAAGAAATGCAGACCTTGTTTGATGGCCGAGCAAAGAGCTCTCTTCTCCTGGGACTTGGATGCTACAGCGATGACGAGCAGGATCAAAACGAGGCTATGCGTGCTGCCTTTGAGGTGAATCCCCCCCCCCCCCCCCTCTCTTTAATCATGTTTTTCACGTAATTCAATCAACCTTTCTGTTTTTTTTTATGCTTCCGCAAAGTCTACCAACTAACGCCGCTCAAATGCAGTCCGTCCAAGACCCCATCATGTCCTCAGCCGAACAGGGCGCTAAGCTCGAAAAGAAGCTCTCCCTCCACCTAGGCGGTTACCAAAAACGGCAGAAGATGCTCAAAGAGAAGATGGCCAATGCGGCCGATGCGCTGGAAAAAGCCAGGAATGCGCTGAGCGGGTTCAGGACGCTCGCCGTGTCGGAAGATGTTGCTATTGAGAGAAGGCTGGGGGCGCTGCGCGACGAAGTGATGTTCGTGACGAAGCGGGAGAGAGAAGCGCAGGAGGAGTATAGGAAGGCGAGGGACGAGTTGGATGCTCTGAGGGAGGGAGGGACGAATGGATACCATAGAGGGGGGCTGTGAGGATGGCGGCAAGGGGCAGGGTTTATGCAGGAGGTGTATACTATTTACGGAGTCATATTGGTTCTCATTCTGCTTTCTCTTCTTTTTTTTTCCTTAACATCATGCGCATTACATCATGTCTGTATGCGTCACGGGTCATGCGAGGGCGGTGTAGCATCATGCATGCGCAGCACACGACGTACGTCGGGTGTGTTGACGATGAACCGATCCACCAAGCGACACACACATGTCAGGCTGTTGCCTTGGAATCTTGTATTTCTACATATATATACAATGCACGTGTCGAATGACTTTACAAGGATAATCGTTTATGCCCCTCCCCCTCCTTAGCAGCCGAGCGCGCGATATATTATGTTCTATAGATGATAGGGGATATATCCAAAATACAGTGCGCGCGCCGTATGACGCCGGGACTATAGTCTTTGAATATACGCATGAGAGGATTACGAGCGTCGTGCGCAGACGCGTGGACGATCTATATGTTGTGCTGAGAGAAGATGATTGGGGAGAAGAGAAGAGACGAACGTCTATGGTTATTTGGAGTATTGTATTTTTATTTACGACAACGCCCTTGCCCCTCACCCTATTTTTTTTTTTTTTTTTTTTTTTTTTTTTTTTTTTT